>BQNB010012995.1:0-78046 GCA_026074375.1 Tanacetum coccineum | reverse complement strand
TCTCTTGTGTTGTTGATCCATAAAGTAACACGCCCCGGACCCATATTCCGCTGCGACCCAATTTGGGGGTGTTACATGTAGGGTGTGGCTAATAGAGCTAACTAACTTGGCCTTACAAGAAGCTTTGTGTTGCTTTCCTTTCTGACAAGCAACACGAGTGTGGTCATTTATGAAAAAGCTTTGTAGGTAAACCTCTGACAAGGTTTCCCTTCACAAGTCTGTTTAGGTTTTTGAAATTTACATGACCCAACCTCCTATGCCATAAGTTAGATTCATCAGTTGTAGCCTTTGCAATTAAACAAGCCAAACCTCCTAAAGGAACAATGTTCTCTAAATTGAAACTGTACATATTGTTTTGTCTGGGGACTTTAAGTAATATTTGATTTTCATCAGGTAACTTAAAATCAGGAGACAAAACAAGACATTCAGTGTCAGTAAACAGAACCTTGTTCTTTTTGTCACACATTTGTGACACAGAAAAGAGATTGAAAGGCTGAAGTTCTTTCACAAAGCTTACATCCTCAAAATCTAACTTACCAGTTTTTATTTTCCCTTTACCAGTAATATAGCCTTTACTACCTCCAAAGGCAACAGGGCCACCATTAAAGTCTTGAAAGTCAGCAAGGTAAGCCTTGTTCCCTGTCATGTGCCTGGAACATCCACTATCAATAATTCCTTTATTCTTTAGAGTTCTATGTGGATTATCCTGCACATTTAAAAGAAAGAGATTAGACTCTCTTAGGGACCCAAGCCTGTTTGGGCTTGAGTCTGCCTAGTGGATCTTTGAAAGTTGAATAATTTCTAAGACTAGATCCACCATTGTATTTGGAGAGAATATTATTGTTGTATCCTTGTGTTCTCCATTTACAACCTGCTGAGGACTTAACAGGTACTAATTCTCAAACATCATTTGCAACAAATTGATTTAATTCTTCTTGCATAGCGATTATCCAACTTTCATCCTTTAAGGCTTCATTCACATTCTTAGGTTCTATAGTTGATATAAAACAAAAGAAGTTAATTTGGTTTTGGGCTTGAGACCTAAAGGTTCTTTGGTTAAGGTTTCCTATGATATTTTTCAATGGATGGTTCCTAGATTCCTTAATATTGACTACATTGTCAATTTTTAAAGTTTCATTCTCAATGTCATTTTCTAGGTTTTTCTTTTCGGTAGCCTTAATTGCTTCTTCTTCATCTAAGTCATCATCCACTAAGGGTGATGTCTTAGAGGGTGAAGGAGTTTCATCGAATGTCACGTTGAGTGATTCTTCGATTTTCATGGTGTGTTTGTTAAGGATGATGTAGGCTTTGCTATTTTGGGAATAACCTAAAAAGACACATTCGTATGACTTTGATATCATCTCGGCTTTTTCGGAAAGTCTCAAACATGAGTACAAAATAGGAATGGTAGATAACACACTTTTTACTATGAAGAAAGGTTCAAATCTCATCATTGTTCAAATATATGTCGATGACATTATATTCGGTTCGACTTGTCAAGACATGTATGATGATTTTGCCAAAATCATGCGTGACGAGTTCGAGATGAGCATGATGAGTGAACTTAATTTCTTCCTTGGACTACAAATAAAACAAATGAAAGACGGTATCTTTTTTAATCAATCTAAATATATTAAAGAAATGCTTAAGAAATTTGGCTTAGAAGATTCTAAACCAATGAAAACCCCCATGTCTTCGGATGTTAAACTTACGAAAGACGAAGAGTGTGAGTCGGTAGATAGTACCAAGTATCGAGGCATGATAGGTAGTTTACTCTACCTAACGGCAAGTAGGCCCGATATCATGTTTAGTGTGTGCCTTTGTGCACGCTTCCAAGAGGATCCCCAAACCTCTCATCTTGAAGCGGTTAAGCGTATCTTCCGATACATTAAAGGCACTACGCACTTCGGATTATGGTATCCTAAGAGTTATCGTTAATAACAAACTTTTCAACTTTTATTAAAAAAATAATGTATTGTCCAAACAAAATCATCATGAATTAGTTATTAGTTCCTATTATTTCTCACACATATTTGTAATTCATTTCATTCATTAGTTGTACCAAAAAGTGGCAAATGTTTTTAGTCATGTCTTAATGTTAGCATTATTGATGTTGTTAGTATTTGCCTTTTAGCAATTGTGTATGTTTTTTTGCTGAAAATTAAAGGTACATGTAGCACAATCCTTATAAAAATGCTCTAGATACTTTTGGATAAAACCGTCAAGTAAACCAAAATTCATCTTGGTCCAAACATGTTTTGAACGCATTTCCTAGTCCGCCCATTTTTTCACCTCTAAAGAAAGTGAGAAAAAAACATACCTGCATAAATATCTTCACTAATGTTAATCCCACGAGATGCTTTGCTAATACCACCGCGTGTTATATGAAACACTCTATCAAACACATCTGGGTGCCCATAATGCATGCGAACTCTAATCATATTTCAAGTCACAGCATGATGAAATTAATCACGTGCAGATGTTTACATCCAAGAATCTCGTTAAAGAATTTCAAACTTACTTTAACGGGTTAGCGAGGACACGCTGTGCAATAGTTACAAGGCTGGTTTCGTTCTTGGACATGAAGGATGCTACAGAAGAGGCACTGCAAAAATGGCTCAAAAAAGTGATTTGGCTGTACAAAACTACAAATATGTGTATTTCTAGTAGAAGAATAAAATACTATATTAGTTAATACCGTTCTGTATATATGTACTCCCTTACACCAAGAATGGTAGCAGGACGGATACCATGGTTTTTGTGGAATTCTTGAAGAAGGTTTCTCATCTTTAAAGTTTCCTCAAAATAATTGTCCTGAAGAATAAGCGGATAGAAGCTGAAATTACTTGAGCACAAATTAAGGTATTCAACACTTAAGCGCTCTATAGTCTCAATCTTCGACACACCAGTTCCGAAGAGAATAGAGATGGCATAATGAGTGAGTTATAAAGTTCGAAAATAAATGGGTAATATATGTACATTTCAAAAAATCTGTGTAACCTTGTTTTTAAATTATAAATAGTTTATAAATGTTTCAGATATGATTACAGATAAAAGCTATTTCAACAATAATTTAATCTTATGAGTAAATAGATATAGGAGGTTATATCATTTATGCGATAAAGATTTATGTGATCATTTCCACAATCAATGATCGTAGAAGTGGCAATTCTGACCCATCTACTTATGAGTGGGTCGATTCGGGTAATACCTGATTCATGTGAATGGTTTGGACAGCATTTCCACGAGTAAAGACAATAGCATGATTTTGATTTTCGGGTTTTCCCTCACCAAGTTTGAATTGTCCAGGCAATTCTATAGAATAAACTTCCTGAATAATATTAAATCACTTTTGAGAGTTGAGTAAATAACAAAGCCCACAGAAAACAAAGAAAAAAATCCCAACCTTTTCGTTCCCATTGATATCACCCTTTACAAGCTTAGAGAAGAACTTTGTTTGGCCATGACCCATATCCACCGCATCAAAGAAAGCAACTCGAAGTGCTTCATTTCTATTAAATACAAAGAAACCCATAATTAAAATTAAAATAATTGCAGATTATTATTTATTACTAGTAACATAAAAATCACATCATGCCATCAATATAAACATATACGTATTTGACCTCTGCAATAGTAGTGCAATATCAGCAGCCTGGGGCTCTTGATTTTTTTTCTGTTCCGAGTATAATTGGCAAGTGATGACATACGTAAATTTTAGGTCAGCATATGCTTCACATTGAAACTGAAAATTTTCAGTTTCAGTTGCTGAATCTTCTTTAGTTTCAGTTGATGACATACGTAAAATAGCACATGAAAAAATGATAAGATATCTTGTTTAATAAAAAGAGCAAAACTACACATATTCTGAAAATCGGAACCTTCAACAGCCACACTTTCCATATAAGACTGAAGTATTAGAGCTTGTCGGTTGTACATCATTCCTCGCACTGATTATGGTTAAACAGAAGGTATAAGCAAAATCAGCGACAACGTTTAAGATTCTAAAATGTACCCAACAAGCTACAATAATGTTTCATAAATACAAAAAAAAGATAAACATACCAGTTCTTGCTAATGTTTGTCCACGATATGATGCCCAAAACCGAAGTTCAAGAATAAGTTTATCATCAGGATTTTCAAGAAAATATGACACGGATGTAGATTCATCAAGGCCCATTCGAGCAAGAAAGTTCTTCCACTCGTCTGAAATATCCAAAAGGAAGTTGACACAGACCCATTGTTTGACAGGTTTCAGAATATTTATGAAGAAGAATGTTCCTTACAAGGATAGTATTTATTAATCTTTATATAACATGATTTAAGAGATTATATACATCAGAATCAATTATTTGGCAGACTTTCAAACCATTCTACAATGATAGTCTTAAATTTTATTTTTGTTTTTTCTAAATCTGACCTCTATATGTTCCTAAACTATAGGTTTCCTACCTATATAACTTATAATTATAAAGAAAAAATAATAGAAAAAAAAGAATTTACCCTTATTCATAGGCAACGAAATCCATTATTTATCTAATTAAGTAGTAATTAATTACAATTTAAGACATAAACTTTCTGCACTCTCTCTTACTCCACCACTTTTTGCCTCTTTTGTATGACTATCACATAAAATCATTCTACGACCAAAAACAGAAAAAAAATCAAAAAAATTCAATTACTTGTTGTCGCTGCGTTGCATGGGTATTAGACATTATCTAGTAGAGTCAACACATTAATTAGAAAATAGTGGATATAAACATTTTAAGTGGACTCGATTAGCAAATATAGTCAACACATCGAAAAATTTTTAAGTGGCTGTTGAAGGTTCCGATTTTCATCAAGTCTTTATTATTGTTGTTGCTGTTATTATTATTATTATTATTTTATTTTTAAGTTTTTTATTATCAACATCACTTTATTAAAAACTTAAAAGGATTTTTTTATATTATCAGCATCACTTTATTAGTATTATTATGTTGTGTGTGAGAGAGTGAGAAGGAGAGGTAGAAAGCTAAGATACCTGGATACGTATGATGGAGATAAACCAAAAGTGTAGTTCCTTGTCCAATATCCTTAATAAGCTCGTCTTTACTATAAAGAACAGTCTCTTTATAATAAGGAGTGAAAACACTGCACAAATTCAAAACTTCAATCAATAAACAATAAAATGGTCTGGTTTTCGGTATTAAGATAAAAAAAATATTTAAACAAGAAAGCAAAAAAGAATTGGTCAAGTGTTAAAATTTACCTGAATGCTAATATTTTGGGGACCGCTACTGGTTTTGGCATCGACATGAAAAGTGAGTTTGTGAAATACTCCAACCTACGTCTAGCTTCTGGGTTTCTAGGCACGTATTCTTGGTACTTGATAAAAGTCAAAAGCGATAGTATCCTTTTAATTTGTGACCTCTTTAGACAATTAAAAATATGTTATAAAAAGATTGCCAGTACCAAAAACACATTAAAAAGATCAATTAATACAAGTTTAGCTCTTACAAGAGCTAACTTACCAACTCAGGACCTGTCGGCCAATTCAACTTAGAAAACAGTCGACCTTCATTCCTTCCATCTAAAAACAACTTCCACATGGCATGATTATCTCTGTGAAATGATCAAACGATTCTGTCAAGAACTGAATTCAATATTGTTGACATAGATGGAAGACTTGTTTGCCCATATACACACACCTCATATCGACACCAAGAAAGTCACCCATTATAACATCATAAAGATCTTGAGCAGCCCTGACCGCATCAGTCTTCAATTCAGGTGTTTCAACTTCTTTCTCCGCCTGTAGTACGCACACCACATTATAACAGTAAAAGGTGACAGAATATAAAATCACTAAAAAGGAAGAGATGACCATAATTCCTATCAGTGTAGCAACTTTTTTAATAATGTTTCCAAGATTTCTTAGTTGAAAATCAAAGTGAATGCTTGTTGTCCTTATACTTCATTCAATGACATCGTATATTCTTTCAACCCAGAACAAATACCAATGGTAAACGCTAATCATTTTACTGCAATGACACAGAAAAAAGTACACTGTCACATATAATGGGTGTTTGGGTTAACTGTTTTGACCCATGTTACAACCCATTGCAGTTAACAAATTCGACCCATAATACTAATACTTATTTACATATTAAACTTTTGGCATATAATAAGATTAAATGGTCTACATGCTTAAAGTAGAGGTTGCTGATTTTAACCCAACTTACATTGATCCCTAATAAAAATTACTTTTAACCAGTTAACAACTGGCCCAATTTGTTACCGCTATTTTCAGTAAGTAAGAATATAAAGTCTGCACAATTCATTGTACACTTGCCATAACTTCCCTTCACCGTCCAAAACGGAATTTAAGAGCAGCTTTACTGTGCAAAAACACTCTTTCACTGCATGTTTCATGTAGACGTCTCTTGAAATCCTATTCCACAGCTCTTCCTGTGAATCGCACTCTGCTACGGACACTATGGCATACTGTATCTACATAAACCAAAACAAGAGTTTTAATAAAAAACGAAAAAAAAAATCTGGAACTTGAAGACCAAAGTATTTGAAAACCTTGTTTTCTAGGAGAATAAGAGGCCACTGAACCAAGAGAAGAGACCGAGAACTTTGAGGCATGTGAAGCACATTGTGTTCCCTGTATACAAAGTGTATCATAAAGTTAGAAATTTTTAGTAAGCCGTGTTTTAGCAATTATAAAGACACTCACTCATTAGTAATATAATCTTCCTCCCGAAGATTATTCACAATCTCATTCCAGAAGGGTGAAAATCGTGCAGCATTCTCTTTCTCCATATCCTTTACCTAGAGGACATTAACATTTTATGTGACCATGATTATGAAAATCTTTTGAAAGTTATGGTAATCATCATTTTCATCTTACCTGAGCATTCTCCATAGGGGAATCCCTGTAAAATCTTACAGTACTACGTATTAATATAAATTTTCAAAAAATAGTTTGTAATAAAGAGAGATCAAGAACACCTTCTAGCTATAGTAATGTGGAGATTATCCATAAATGCTTTAGGTAAACTCTTGAAGTTTTTGTGGACATCATCGATAGACTTAATCTAAAACCATTAAAAAGCAACAATATAGTTAAACCTTAATGTCAACAATATAATACTATGAAAGTATGAAATACAAACTACTTCGGATAAATATGTAATATTAACTTTACCTCACCAACAAAATCCCAAGCTCCAAGCAAGAAAGCCACAACACCAGATATAACAGTATAAATGATGTGGACAGCTAAAAGATATACCTGCAACGTAAAGGATAAGCAATGCAGAAAAATATATAATACTCTTGTCAAAATCACAAGATGTTCACTAAATACGTGACACAAAAAAGGACATAATGATGATATCTAGATCATGAAATCTACAGGGTCTTATTTGAGGTTGAGAACTTACACAAAACACAACTACCCAGAAGCTACCAATAGCCAAGACCATATGCATGTCTGTATGTGAAATGATAGAATTGTAAAACGGCATTAGCAAAAGGATTCAAGTTTCAGGCAAATAATGTTCAATAGCACAAAACACAACTTACTTTCTAATACGATGTCCCTACTTGAAGTCACCAAGGGCAATATCTGCAAACAATAGTATAATTTAATCAGAAATATTGAATTACACGCAGAAGACCAAAGCAAGTTAGTTACCAGGATAAAATAGGAAAATGTAAAGCTGATCCCCAGTACAAGAAGCCAGAAGAGCATATACCTGATATTCACAATGCATTAGCCCTAATATGATTTAACAAAAAAAAAAAATTTAATTTTAAATAAAGGGATGAAAGCCATTACTTGATGTAATCAGTTCTTGCTTCAACGAGGTCACGTCCAACATAACAATCCTCCTTGTTATACAAACCCGACACGAATGGTTATTACATTCAGAAACTGTAAAAATTGATAAAATACAGAACCAAAAGTAGAATGCCAAACCTGAGGAAATTGCCTGGGGAAACGACCTACAAACGAATTTTTACACCAGTTGAGCACAAATGCCAACTTGCTCTGATATGATTCAATAGCAGCATAGATCACCAAAACCATAATATATATTACGAAAATGATCAGCTGTAAGTATGAATTGGTGTTCACATGGAGACCTATCCTGAATTTAGACAGCACAGAAAATCATGTAATGATTTAACTATAATATATGAGAATTTACAGATATAGGAAAACCAACTTGGAAAATACACATACATGTAAAGGAAGCATATCGAAAGGGTAGCCCACATAAACCATATGAAACGTTCAATTATTCCTGTTGTAGAATGGGCACCATACATCATCACAAGGTCCAAAACACCTGAAAATTTAACAATAACAAACTTATAACTAAAAATAAAAAAGTTTTAAAAATCACATTATTTTTCAATAAAAATGTAAAAGTTGACAGTTACATTGAACCAGCTTCATAAAAAAAAATGTTGGGCCTAAACTAAGAACACCGCGCCGTGTCTTGAAGTTGAGTTTTCCATCATTCCATGCTATTATTACCAGTCCCTGTGAGGAGGAAGCTTATTAGTATCCAAAAACGTAACATTTCAAAGAAATTGTGACGATGTGGACAACCTGAAACATCATGACAAGGAGTATCCACAACCGGTGGAAACTATGGTAAAGATGAAGAAACGTCCGGCGCTCAATAAATAAGGTTTTTCCATGTCCCTGAAACGGACAAGTCAAAAGGTGGTCAAAGACAGTTACATGAAAAAGCCACATGTGTTTCAACTATGTATGTGGAAAAAAGATTATAAGATGCATACCGTTGACTTTACTGAGGGATCGGAAGTTGACCTTGCTGAAGGCTTCGAAAAGAATGATGATTCTTTGTTTAAAGGCCAACCAAGTTGTTCAAAACAATCACGGGACCTGGAACAGAAAAATATAAATGATAGCTACAAACAAGAAAAAATATAAAGCATAAGAAATGCAAGAAGGCATTTAGAAACATAAAGCTTACCAGAAGTACTCATTAAAATCATCATAATTTCTCCATGTGGAATACGGAGCATTTCCATCTTTGTTGACATCAGCCTCCTGTAAAATTCACAAATTTCCGGAACACCCCTTAAATACGTAAAATGACCGTGATATCTAATCATAAATTTAAAAGCAATATACATCAACTTAAACTAAGTAATGGAAAGAACGTCGTCTGTTTGCTAATCACTACTACATATAATGCATAAATATTTATTCTTAATCTTTAGAAAACTAAAAAGGGAGTAATCGTTAGTCCCTAAAACACCCTTTACAGCTTAAATTTCAATCTTTTGTTTACTTCCCACATAAAAACGTTTTTAAAAATAGCTTTTGAAATAGTTGCCTTAATAATAGTTTTTGTTTCTAAGTTTAATGTTGTTTCTAAAATTGCTCGATCTTTACATTTTTTTCTTCGTTTACAAATTCATCACAATCTCGTTCTCAATCCTATTTTATCCCAACTTATTAAACTGGAATCTGTATGATGTGGCTGTCATCTTTGATTATGATAAAGACTTGTCAACGTCAATTTCTAAACGTTACATGAAACACTTGACCACAATATCTCATTTATAACTATGTGCCCCTAAAAAATCCGTCGTTATGCATGGGTACATGCCGAGTTTATCTTAAAGTACATTCCATACTACCAAAGCAGGTTCTGCGAAAAATTTAAGGCGTACCAAAGCGATAACATCATAAAGATAGACAACGTGAATAATGTATATATTAACATATCACCGCATTGTCAAAAGGAGTTATGTTTTGCCATTATGAAATCTCCCTACTCTTTCCATTATTCGATCTTCTTACGTAGTGCACCAATATAGTGTAGTTATCAAATGTTTTATCGAACACTTTTTTTCACAGCGCATCATCCAGCATCTGAAACATATTACAGTCCACCTTAGTGCACATTCCATTTATAAATAACAGTATAAATTTTAAATATGGAGAGTTACCGGATTTTCCTTGTCAAGAGGAGACAGTCGACTTTGTTCATCCGAACATTGGCAGCTTCACCCCATATCAAATAGTACAAAGAGATATAAAGTATTTGATCATTCTTGGTAACCTCTTTTCTGCAAGGCCAATAAAAGATAGACAACGTGAATAATATATATATTAACATATCACCGCATTGTCAAAAGGAGTTATGTTTTGCCATTATGAAATCTCATACTCTTTCCATATTGGCTTTTCCTTCACGTAAGCGCACCAATTAGTGTAGTTATCAAATGTTTTATCAAACACTTTTTTCACAGCCGCCTCATCCAGAATCTGAAACACATTACAGTCCACCTTAGTGCACATTCCATTTATAAATAACAGTATAAATTTTAAATATGGAGAGTTACCGGATTTTCCTTGTCAAGAGGAGACAGTCGCATCCGAAAGAAGAATAACTATATTCTCTCTTTGATTTGAAACACTAGATTTCTGTCAAACAAACAGAAAATATTAAAATACTTGGGGTGAAAGCAACCACAACCACTTCAAGTGGTTCAAGTAGAAAAAGAAAGGCATGGCAGCCCGTTACATCATTATGAACCTCTAAAGATGATTACGCCAACACGTAATTATGTAAAATAAACAGAAATTCTAACCTTGATATGTTAATGTAACTATTAAAATGTAATCATCAACTACCAACCTGAAATCCAAAAACATATTGCAAAAAGTCGAGAACATCAGCACCATCTCTAGCATATGGTAGCTTAGGGAGACCTTTATGGTATTTCAGTGATGATATTGCAGCGCGCACCTGAACATACATTCATAGCGTCCTAAACAATAATACATATAACAGCAAATAAGAATCAAATACCATGATGTAAAATGAAAACGCACTCACCTCAGGGAACGAAGTAATGGCATTAGTTGTAGCAGGGTCATCAAGAGGAATAATATTATAAGCACTCACCTCTACCGTCATAGCTGCGTCAGATTCAATTTTCTGTCTTAACTGATAAAAGATAGGAGCAAACAATAGACTTAGTGCAAATATATTATATCTTGAGAAATTATTCAGAAAATTTTTAAATCTAATAGATATTTAAAAGACACAAACCTCTTCAGAAATTAATCTGTTTGCTTCCGGGGGAGAGACCGTTTTATATTGCAGCTCTAATACAGTTCCCAACACTTTAAGATTAATTCTTATACCGTCTTCAGAAAGGTTATCTACATTATAATTTTCTCTGTAACGCGTATAGAATTCTAGTAAGCGTGCACCCTCACTGTTTGCTACATTTTGCTGCCAAATATATATTTGAACAAAAGGGCAAATATATCCATTAGCATTACATATTGACCAATGTTATGTATGTCCTTGACACGAATTATTACCTGGATCACTGACATCTTATCCTGTATGCATTGTAGCATAATCCTGGCTTCAGTGCTGGGATATAGATTTTGGGCCAGTGTATAAGCATGCTTACATACTGCCATAAAGTAACAGAATATTGATTTTTAGCAATGTCTACTGGTTTTAATTAGGAGATAACTATGGTGGTAATTAAAGCATACAGATTAAAGAAATGTGTGGATTTTTTTCTTGGAATTCACGAGCTACTCTTAAAATGGGATCAATGTTCCTGCAGTTTGAACGTGGAGAAAGAACATTTCCAGCAACGACGTCAGCAGGTGGCCGTGTAGAATCAGGTTCTGTGATCCCAATTCCAATTACAGGATGAACCAAAGGCTCTGGCAAAGATTCCACTTGAGACATTTATAGCCCTGTATGTGAACGAAATGTAGTCTCAGAAGCTAAAACTTCATCTCAGTTCATTCTGGAACCAAAAGGCCAATACTGAGCCTGTGGATTAACATGGTTACTAACTGCCGGTAAGTACAAAGATCACAAACACTAGAAACTATAGTTGGTATTTTATAAGTTGATCTTGTTTGCACCTTTTCTGGTTATTGTTGACTTGTTCCGGTTATCAATAAGCCTTAACAAGTTTTAAGTTTTAACCCACTTTAATTGTCTGTCTCTTTAATCCTACTTTTTTCCTTCTGTTATAGACTATTTAGCGTGGTTAGGAGTTGAGACTTAAGTGGTATTTTGTACTTAACCAGTAAGATACGTCTGCACTTTGTTGCGGGTTTGTTGCAAAAATATATATTCGTTATTTGTATAGTGGATTTTAAAAAGGTCTAGTAACATTTATATACATTCAAGTAATTTGACTTTTTCAATCTTCGTCTTTCTCATATTCAAACCCAAATTCCGACTACAATTTTCTGGGCAACACCATATTTTCTGGAGAAAAATCATTTTTCAAACAAATAAAGAAGCATATACATGCATACATACACTTCTTATCAAACACTTCTTTCTTTATTACTCCCTCCGTCCCTAAATAAGTGTCCACTGTTGACTTTTTAAGTCTTTTTTCATTAACTTTGACCTTAAATTATTTTGTTTGTGTTATATAATACTTAATGAACATTATATCAATGAAAATATATTTAAAACCCAATTCATTCATATATTTTGCATCAAGTATTATATAACACAACAAGAAATAGTTAAGGTCAAAGTTGCTAAAAAATGACTTCGAAAGTCAAAAGTGGACACTTATTTAAAGACAGAGGGAGTATGAAATTATGACTGGATAATGTATAGGGAAATGGGTCAAAAGGTCCTGTGTGAAATGGTTGAAAATTTTACACAAAGCTGTTGTAATAAGTTGCACAAAAAACTACATGATGGGACAAGACATTAGATACACTATGCATGATCCAATGGTGAGTATATATGTAGTCATGATCCAATGGTGAGTATATATGTAGTACAAATTGTACAATTCAAATTGATCACAGGGACTCATCCACTCTCACTGTACAAACATTAAGCGAATTGATAGGGTTATGTTATTAAGAGCATCGGGTGCCACGGCGGGTGAGCTCGTGAAATCCTACGTGGAGCTCGTCGTTTTCTCGTCACCACACCGTGGAGCTCGCCGTTCCCTTGCCGGATTCAACCTCGCCGTCTAGACGACACAAATAAAGACAAAAAAATCTAACCATTTCATATAACGAATACATTTTTAAAAATATTATTATTTTTTTATTTATCCTCTCTTTTATATATATCCCCTTCATTTAATATTCGAAACACACTAAAACCATATAAAATATCTCAATATCCAAATGATGGGTATTTTTACTAACCTTCTCAATACCAACCCGCAACACTCGTCTTTCTCAAACCCGTCTAAACCATCGTCACAAAACTCAATTTCTTCCTCGCAATACCAACAATATCCTCCTTTTGGTACGCAATATACTATGCCCCAAATGACACCCGAACAAATTTATCATCAACAACAACAAGTTTTTCAAAACCAACAACTCAACAACCAATTTCAAAATCTTCAACATCAATGAAAACAACAATGAAATGCACCACCACAAAGCTTTCATCCACAACAATCACAACCACAATACTGTCAACCACAACAATCACAATCACGATTCAAAGAACCACAACCACCAACAAAAGAACACCGTAGGGGAAACGAATGGCGAAAACATCCACGGTGGATTTGGACGAGGACAACGAGGAGGAAGAGCAGAGCCGTCATGTTTCACGTTGGACACGCGAGGAAGAAATTTTGCTATGCCAGTGTTGGGTCGAAGTTTTCGAGAACAACGACATCTGAGACGACCGAAAAGAGAATTCATTTTGGGGGCAGATGATTCATTTTGGGGGCAGATTATTGAACATTTCAACCAAGGTACATTTCAAGGTACCCGTACCGAGAAAATGCTCACGGGTAAATGGTTTAGGATAAACGGTCATTGCCAAAAGTTCAACGCTGTTTACAAACATCTTGAACGTAAAAGCGAGAAAAATGAGGCTACTCATATCGAGACTGTAAAGACCAATTTTATGGCTCAGTCAAAGGGGAGAAAGATTTTGCTGGAACACGCGTGACGTATCTTAAAAAAAACACCCCAAATGAGACGCGTCGAAACCCCTCGATACGGATGATCGCAAGATGTGAGACCTCGTCCCGCCTGCAAACCTCGACCTACAAAAAATACCAAATCGAAAACGACAGAGAGCAGCGAAGGAAGTGCATCGGGACAACAAATTGCAAGCAGCCAAATTTGCATACGAGACGAAGAAAGAGAAAGAAATGGTGTAAAGGGAGTGTAAAGAATTGGAGTTTCTCATGATTGATGTCGATGTGTTGCCGAAACCCAAAGCCAGCATTATCTTAAAGAAACAAGAAAAGATAATGGAAAAATATAATCAAGAGTGATCGGGCATTATTCTTGTTTTTTATTTCTCGTATGTTTTTTATTTGTCGTATTTTTTCGTACGTTTTTTAGTTTCGTATTGTAACTTTATTTAAATGAAATGAATTTAGTTTGTTTGGAAAAATGGAAAAAAAAATTGTGGGTTGGTGGAGGTCAAATGACTAAGTTTTGGTGTGTTGTGTGGGAGGGGATATTTTGATATGTTGTGTTGAAATGATGTAACACCCAATCGCACCCAGTGAGGCCCAAATGGTACACAAATGCTCTTCACCACACCTAATGCTCTATACCTCCTGCTCCACCTCTTTTGTACTTTGTATAATCTCCGACCTCCATGTAACACCCAATCGCACCCAGTGAGGCCCAAACAGTACAACACAATTTTTGTCAATTTCTGTTCTGTATATTTTGTCAGTTTAATATTTTTGACTTATCAAACTTTATATTTTATATTTCGCAGTTTTCGTTTCACAATTTTATAACAAAATTAAAAAAACAAGGGGGTGTTAATAAGAGAGGTGATTTGCACACTCTCATTTTTTATTTGCACACTCTAAAGTGTGCATTATGCAGTTGTATATTTTTCATATAATGTTTCTACAAGTTGTATATTGGGGTGTGCAAATAAAAAATGTAAGTGTCTCAATCAACTCCCTATTAATAACCATTCCCTACTTGTATTATGTTTTGTACCAAACATGTTTATTAGCGGTTAAATCACATCCCTTTTTTCAACCCATCAAACAAACGCACCCTTAATCTTTTTCTCTACATGCAAGAAATACCGAGTGAAGTTTGTGGAAACTAGAAGGGAGGTTGAATAGTTTGCATGTTTGTTTTACATTTAAAAAGTTTACTTTAATGTTTAGATCCGAGTTATATGTTTAACCAATTCACAATATGAGCAAGCAATAACTATCTAAACTAAAATTAGATAACAACAATAATAATGTAAAGAGATAATGAAAGAAACAACCAAACCAAGACACCAAGATTTTATAGTGGTTCGGCTACGAAGCACCTCTTCATCCTACTCCACTCCCCGAGTATCCGACTTGAGATTTCACTATGTCAACAAGCTCCCTTTAGGCGGAGAAAACCGTTTACACGTCGCTTACGTTATTTTTCGACAGTAAGCTAAATGCCGAGTCCTAATCTTAGCTAGAACCAATCTACCACTTCACAAGATATACACACTCACAAGATCTACACTATCGAATCTACACAATATCCGAATCACACAAATACATAAGATAAATACAATAGAGGTTTGGTTTAGAAGAAAAGAGGAGAGATTACTAATTAACACTTTGTTTTTGACGAATACGAGTGTTCTTCTCTTGCACTTGAATGACAGGGAAGAGATGAGAAGAAGAGATTAGATCACTTGAAACAAGATCTAAGTATGTTAGTGATCAAGAGTTTTAGTGAGAGAAAAAAGTTTTAGAGAGAGAAATAATAGACTAAAAAATTTCGGGCAAAAAGGAATGATTTTCAGCAAGGGGTGGACCAGTATTTAGAGACAAGAAAAACCAACGGTAACTCGTGGCGGTCCCATATATATAAGGGCACTTAGACTCCGGTCCTTTTTTTGTCTTTTTGTGGAGAATGTTGTATCTGGTGTAGAAGCTTCTGTTTTGAGGGGAAAATTTAAATTTTAAAATTTAAGTTTTTAATAAAACTTTTCTTTAATTAGAAAATATTTTGTATAATTAGTTTTATGAAAATCTTTTGTAAAAATATAATGGATAAGAAAAAAATATTTTCTTGATCATTAATCATGCTTAATGATTTGTTTGTTCATACCTTAAGTGATCACTAATTTTAGAAATGGAATTTTACAATTAATAATTTGTAAACGTTTAATTTTATCGTAAACGTTTTTACATTTTGTTATTATCAAAACATTAAGAGGTCAAAAAATATAAATAACATTTTTAGACATTATTTGTATTAACAATCTCTCTCTTTTTGATGATGACAAAATATAAACTCATTTTGTATAAAATTAATAGTTACACATTATTAATGAGTTTTGTTCCATTTCTCCCCCTTTTTGTCGAATTCAAAAAGGATAATCGTCGAGTTGTTGTAGGAAGAAAGAAATCGACGATATCAAGACTCCCCCTTGATGTGAGCTCCCCCTCGTTTTGGGGCACCAAGGGATCGATCTCACGAAATTTGTTTGCTACAAAACAAAGTTAGAGGTACAAGTGCAAGACAAATATCCTTTAAGCAATACATGAGATTTAAGTCACTCAAAATAGAGTTTCATTCAACAATCAAGAAACTCATACAATAGCAAATGCAACTAATACATTCATACAACATAAAATAAAACTAGATCTAATACGAGCAATGACAAATTCATACAATATTTGTATGAAGCATTACAATAGAAAGTAGATTATCATAGAGACATAATAAGGCATAGATCTACACTAGTGAACTCTTGAAAAGTAGAAGATGCCATAATCAAAAGATGAAAGGTCGATTATTTAGGTAGATTAATCATATGAGAATGATTAATTAAAGAGGGAAAAAGAAGGGGTTGGTGACACATGATTTGGAGGGATACGGGTTGGAGGTATGGGACGGGTTAGAAGAAAGTGAATGAAGTTGATTTCATTTCTCAAGGAGTGGAATTGGTGTCTAGAAAACTTGCAACAATGACAAAAACTTGAGTGAAATTCAACTTGAGCATGAGAAGGAGGATGAATTTGTTGTGGTGGTGGTGAAGGTGGTGCATGAATGTAGGCATTGGATGGATTGGTATGTGAATCAAGGATGGTGGAGATGTTGTGGAGTTGATTGATCATTTGTTCTCTTAAGGGATTGTATGATGGTGGTGAAGGAGATTGTAAGTAGACTCTTGGAGGAAGAGGATGTGAGTCATTTTGGGAAGGAGGTGATGATTTTGGAGTGGATGTTTTGCGTTTCCAAACTTGTCTAACCGATATTCTTGGTTTTCTAGAGAAGTTGGAATGGTGGTTTGAGCAAGACATTGATGAAGAAGATGAATAGGTTGAAGAAGATGATGGTGGTAGTGAGGTGTGAGAATTTGATGATTAAATAATGAAGAGTCTAGTATAACATGGTAAAGCATGGTGTGGATGGAAGAGGATGTCAAATATGGTTTATCCAAACAGGGAAATGACAGCTTGAGAATGTAGGTAGGAGGGTCAAGATATAGAAAGAGAGGTAAACTCGAATTTTTCTTTCCCTCCTGGTGGCGGTCTCATATCACTAGGCGGTCCTAAATATATCAGGGGGCCACCGGGTATATAAGGGGGCCGTTTTCTGGAAGCAAGAAAATTTCTAGTTTTTCCTTTTTCTTAAGTCCAGTGATTTTGGCATCAACCAAATTTAAAAATCAACTAGTTCAAGCAATAATATGTAGTTCTATTCTAACATGCAAATCATTTAGCAAGTAGTGGCATTTTTCGCATGTCATATTCATAAAATTTGCTAGTCATAGAAAGTTGATAAAATGGAGAAAATTATCCAAGTCAAATGCAAATGACATTTGCCATTCCTAGTCCTAATAATAGAAAGATATAATGTATTAAACAAGAGAGATGATAATAATAATAATAATAATAATAATAATAATAATAATAATAATAATAGTTTCTTAGTAGTTGTGCCAACATGTTCACTTCCGTTTTCCACCCATCATGTTCTTGAGAGCTTGTCCAATTGACCTTAACCCTTCCCGGTGAGCATCTCTTTGTTGAGTTTGAAGATTAATAGTTTCAGAGAGATGGGTGTTCAAGTAATGACTTTCATGAGGAGGGTTTTGATGGACTCTAGAGACATCATTTGACGAGAAAGAGATGTTTTGAGACGGAGAGGAAGGATTGGAATGAAAAGATTCATCATCATTTTTATCAATGGGATCATCCAACGGATGAGATGAGGATGGATGATTTAGAGTGATGGAGGAGGAACTAGCATTTGACTTACGAGGTATTTTCTTGCCACGATTCGATCGCGTCTTTCGCTCATAATAAGGATCGAGGGGATGCATGACTCGATCATATGAGATGTAGCGATCAATTGCTAGCTCGGGAAAGACGGACACAACATGTTTGAACAATATAGTCAAAAGCTTTCCGTAAGGCAAGAGTTCTTTAGGTTTGCTTCGAGTCTTTTCCATTCTTTTGAGAACAAAGAATGGTAGATTGTATCGAGTGAAGGTTTCAATGTAATAAAGCATATGACAAAGACAAGCGGAGACATGATCCTTATGACCTCCTAGACAAATGGCATTTTCATGAATAATATCAACCCATGGTTTCATATGAGATTGAATCTCACGAGTTAAGATTTTGTTTTTGCCGACGACAATGGTTTTCTTGTTTTTAGTATAAGTGACTTGACCTTGTCTAGGAATTTAAATGAAAGACTTGACGACACTTGGAGACGGAGGAGTGGTTTTATAACACCCTTTACTCAGAACACTTATTGACAAGTATTCAAGTGACCACATGTCGGTGTGTGATGCATGACCTTTAAACGGTATCTTTAATATTTGACCAAATTCCTCAAGAGTGAGAGAGAAAGACTTACTTTGTATAACAAAGTTGACTACAAATTGACTCGTGGAGTTATAATCAAAAGTTAGTTGACTATAGAACTCTAGAACAAAACGAGGAACAATTTGTTCGTTTAAGTTCAACGAACAATCAAAGTCAATTGATTCAAACTTGGCACGGATATGATTCATGTTTTCAAAGTTTTAACTTACAACCCTACCTTTATGAAAGTATCGTTTTTCAAGATTTGCAAGTGTGTTTCTTAAGGGTTGATTAAATTCATTTGATATGAGTAGAATGTAGTTTTGGGTCTTTTGATGATCTAGTGAGGTAATTGGAGGCATTGTTACCTAAAATAAAACAATCAAATCACACTTTAATATTTTGCATATGTGTTGATATTTTGAGTTCGTGCCTAGTGTGTGCCTAGATGTAACAAATGTGGAGTAACGATTAACTCGACCTAAATATAAAATCCTAAGAGTTAACCCAAACGCTCCTTAATTTGATTTTGCTCATTCAAATAAGTCGAGAAATAAAAATGAATTATGTATCTCGAAATTTGTTTATGAGATCATTATGCATGTGTTTGAAAACGTTTTTAGGTTGTATTAACAATACATAACAACAATTTTATTATGTTCCTAACGTGAGTGATTTGAAAATAAAATTGGGGTTTTGGTTCAAAATCAATTTTTCTACAAGCTCACTAATGTATGCAAATCCTATATCTACGGGAAGCATATCAGTTATACATTGTATCCTAGTAGTATTAATTGTACAAAATTGAAAGAAAAATGAAAAATCCCCAATTTCAATTTTAGTGTTCATCATGAACCCTAGATTCAAATTGAAAGAAAATAGATGAAATGACTTACAATTGATGATCTCTAAGATGTTGTGAATGATTATAGGTGTTGATTTTATCTTCAATTTGTGTTTTAATAGGTGATTTTGATTTTTGAGTGGTTTTGGTCAATTTCTTCACTTGCAGCACAAAGAGGGGTGTTTGTTTTTGTGGTTTGAAATTTTTTTTTGGCCAAGTGTAAAATAAGGGAGTCTGCTAATGGCGGTCCCATAATGTTTGGCGGTCCCAAATATATTGAGGGGCCGCCTGTGGTATGGGGGCCGCCCTCAGTAAAGGGTTTTGGACTCAGTTTTTGACAAAAATTTTACGAAGAGGAGTGACATTTTAATTTGCATTTCGCGAATTAAAGATGCTTAAAGCACTTTGGATGAAGTATTTAAGTTGTCACGACACGGAATGGAACACAGACTAGAATTGAGACAGAATAAAGAGAAACGGACTAATATGATTTATGGAATGTGTTCCATCATTCCTAAACCAAGACGTAGATAGTTAAACGATTCACGTTTAAGAGGTTTAGTAAGAATGTCGACAATATTGTCGATGGACGACGCTTTTTCGATTGAGATATGTCCTTTCTGGACATTATCACGAAGAAAGTGGTGACGTATTTCGATGTGTTTGGTACGAGAGTGTTGCACCGGGTTTTTGCTAAGGTCAATCGCGCCTTTGTTATCACACATGATGGGAACGTCGTCGAGTCGTACGTCATAGTCGATGAGAGCTTGTTTCATCCATAGTGCTTATTGACATGCCTTTCCGGCGCTTACGTATTCGGCTTCGTTAGTGGATATAGCAAGAGCAGTTTGTTTCTTCGAGAACCAAGATGTCAAACAACATCCCACGAACGTACAAATACCGCTAGTGCTCTTTCGATCCACATAATCTCCCGCATGATCAGAGTCGGCATATACTATGGTTTCTATGCCGGTCCCCTTAGGATACCATAATCCTAAGTGCGTAGTGCCTTTAATGTATCGGAAGATACGCTTAACCGCTTCAAGGTGAGAGGTTTTGGGAGCCTCTTGGAAGCAGGCACAAAGGCAGACACTAAACATGATATCGGGCCTACTTGTCGTTAGGTATAATAAACTACCTATCATGCCTCGATACTTGGTACTATCTACCGACTCACACTCTACGTCTTTCGTGAGTTTAGTATCAGAGGACATGGGGGTTTTCATTGGTTTAGAGTCATCTAGACCAAATTTCTTAAGCATTTCTTTAATATACCTAGATTGATTAAAGAAGATTACCATCTTCATTTGTTTTATTTGTAATCCAGGAAGAAGTTAAGTTCACACCCATCATGCTCATCTCAAATCGTTCATTGCATGATTTTGGCTAAGTCATACACATTGTATTGACAGTCAAACGGACATAATAAGGCTCATCGTCTATATTTGAAAAATGATGATGATTTAAACTTTTTCTTATTAGTAAAATAAGAGTGTTATTACCTTTCCTATTTTATATTCTGTTTAATAGAAAAGCTTTTAATCTATCTGACAAGCTTTGGGTGCTTGTATTATAGACCATATAAAGCTTTCTTTAATTATCGACATGATTTAAATTTTTCGAAATCAATGAATCCCGAAGGTTGTGCCACGTATACCTCCTCATTGATAAAACTGTTAAGGAATGCACTTTTTACATCCATTTGGAATAGTTTAAAATCTAAGGCACAAGCATAAGCTAATAATATCCTAATAGACTCAAGTCTAGTAACTAGAGCACAAGTTTTATCATAATCGATGCCCTCTTGTTGATTGTAGCCTTAAGCAACTAACCTAGCCTTATTTCGAGAAACAACCCCGTTCTCGTCTAACTTATTTCTAAATACCCACTTAGTTCCTATGATTGTCATATTCCTAGGTTGTGGAACTAACTCCCAAACGTCATTAGCAACGAATTGATTTAATTCTTCTTGCATGGCGACTATCCAACTTTCATCTCCTAACGCTTCATTCACATTCTTAGGTTCTATAGTTGATATAAAACAAAAGTAGTTACTTTGGTTTTGGGCTTGTGACCTAAGGGTTCTTTGGTTAAGGTTTCCTATGACATTTTCTAATGGATGGTTCTTAGATTCCTTAATGTTGACAATTTCATCAATCTCTAAAGTTTCATCCACAATGTCGTTTTCTAGGTTTTTCTTTTTGGTGACCTTAATTGCTTCTTCTTCATCTAAGTCATCATCCACCAAGGGTGATGTCTTAGAAGGTGGAGGAGTTTCATCGAATGTCACGTTAAGTGATTCTTTGACTTTCCTAGTGTGTTTGTTTAGGATGATGTAGGCTTTACTATTTTGAGAATAACCTAAAAAGACACCTTCGTATGACTTTGGGTCAAACTTGGTAAGGTAGTCTTTGGTGTTTAAAATGAAGCACTTGCTTCCAAACACTCTAAAATAATCTAACGTAGGTTTCCTACCTCTTAAGAGTTCGTAAGGTGTTTTTCCTAGAATGGCTCTAATGAGGATTCGGTTGAGAATGTATGTTGAAGTATCTACGGCGTTACACCAAAACTTTTATGGTAATGATTGCTCGTTCAACATAGTCCTACTCATTTCTTGAAGTGTCTTATTTTTCCTTTCGACCACGCCATTTGATTGAGGAGTGCGTAGAGCCGAGAAGTTATGTGTAATAACATTGGCATTACAAAAATCTCCAAATTACACCTTATTATCAAATTCTCTACCGTGGTCGTCTCTTATTGACACTATTAAACAACCTAATTGGTTTTAGATTTTCCTACTAAATATTTCGAATTGATCGAAAGCTTCAGTTTTATCCTTAAGAAATGTAGTCCAAGTATACCTAGAGTAGTCATCTACTATGACTAGGGTGTAATGGTTTCCTCCGTAACTCCGTACGGCGGATGGACCGAAGAGATCCATATGGAGAAGTTCTAAGCATCTAGTCATTGAGACTATATTCTTAGCTTTGTGACTAGCGTGAGCTTGTTTTCCCATTTTGCAAGCATCACAAAAATGTTGATCAAACTTAAGCTTAGGTAGGTTTCTAACTAATTCCTTGGAAGCCAACGATTGAATGAGACGCATATTTGCGTGACCTAATCTCCTATGCCACAATGTGGAATTTTCATCAATCGTTGCTAGACAAATTTGATCATTTGGCTTATTTCCTAATTTCATCACATATAAGCCTTTCTTCCTAATACCTCTACCTATGACTTTACCGTCCTTAGTGATTTCACTATCATATTCAGAGAAAGTTACTCTACACTTATTGTCACATATTTGTCCTATACTTAGCAAGTTAAATCCTAAGTTATCAACATGTTCTACATTATCTATTTTGAGAGAGTCATTAGAAATCATACCTTTGCCAATGATGATTACTACCAAAAATGACGTTACCTCCATTGTATGCCTTATACGTAGAAAAGAGCTTTTGGTTACCCATCATATGTTTAGAGCATCTGCTATCCTTAATCCATTGGTCGGGTTCCAAGTCGACTCCAAGGCATATCTCACTTGATGCATGAGCTACAAGACGCATTTCATCTTTGACCTTTTCAT
Source organism: Tanacetum coccineum (assembly GCA_026074375.1). Classification (NCBI taxonomy): domain Eukaryota; kingdom Viridiplantae; phylum Streptophyta; class Magnoliopsida; order Asterales; family Asteraceae; genus Tanacetum; species Tanacetum coccineum. The sequence goes on along the minus strand of BQNB010012995.1, from coordinate 54,794 downwards.
CATCTTCTTCACCGCTATCGCTCTAAGAGCCTCTGACAAAAGCTCTTTGGTTCTTATCTTTCGGTGGTTTTGGACATTCTCCAATAAGATGATTCGGTTTGTCGCATCTAAAGCATTTTCTATTACTTTTACCATTCTTGTCATCATGACTTCTTTGGAACTTCTTTTTGTCGTTCCAAGGTTGTCTCACGAATCTGCCTCTTCTTGTAAAGAAATTTTTGAAGTATCTTACTGCCATGGCGTACTCTTCATCTTCGCTACCGAAAGTCGAACACTCTTCATCACTAGATTCTTTCTTAGCCTTTAAAGTAATAGATTTCCTTTTAACTATTTCGGAATCTTTCTTGATGATCATTTCGTGAACTTTGAGGTTCTCGATAGGTTCATTAAGAGATAGTGACATTAAGTCTTTCGACTCTTCAATCGCTGTGACCTTTGCTCTCCATTTAGGATGTAGAGCCGTAAGAAACTTCCTTAGTAGTTCTTACTAGAAGAACCTTCATCAAGCGCTTTAAGACTAGTAATAATAGTATTAAATCTAGCAAAAGCACTATCTATAGATTCGTCTTCAGAAATAACGAATTGTTCATATTGTTGAACCAAAAGGTCGATCTTATTATCTTTGACTTGGCTATTACCTTGATGGGTGATTAACAAAGTTTTCCAAATTTCTTTTGACGGGTTACACATGAAAATTCTTTCATATTCTTTTCTTGGCAAAGCATTGTAAATAACCATTTTGGCTTCATTATTTTTCACAAGTCTCTTTTTGAGATCATCGGTTTGTTTTTCAAAAGGGATAACCTCGTCTAATTTGGTTTTCGGATTTTGTACAATAGGTTGAAAATCACCATTGGGAATAACATGCCAAAGATCTAGATCTTTTGATTTAACATATGTCTCGAATCTAATTTTCCAATAAATAAAACTATCGCTTTCAAAGAGTGGTGGTCTTTGCATAGATTGCCCTTCTAGATATTTGTCGGAATCTATAGATCGATCCAAGCTTTAAAATATAGTATATTTTAAAAATCTTGAGTGACCTTGCTCCTGATGCCAATTATGGAAACTAGAAGGGGGGTTAAATAGTTTACACGTTTGTTTTACGTTTTAAAAGTTTACTTTCAAAAATGTTTAGATCCGAGTTATAGGTTCAACCAATTCACAATATGAACAAGCAATAACTATCTAAACTAAAACTAGATAACAACAATAATAATATAAAGAGATAAGGAAAGAAACGACCAAACCAAGACACCAAGATTTTATAGTGGTTCGGCTACAAAGCACCTCTTCGCCCTACTCCACTCCTCGAGTATCCGACTCGAGATTTCACTATGTCAACAAGCTCCCTTTAGGCGGAGAAAACCGTTTACACGTCGCTTACGTTATTTTCCGACACTAAGCTAAATGTCGAGTCCTAATCTTAGCTAGAACCAATCTACCACTTCACAAGATATACACACTCACAAGATCTACACTATCGGATCTACACAATATCCGAATCACACAAATACACAAGATAAATACAATAGAGGTTTGGTACTTAGAAGAAAAGAGGAGAGATCACTAATTAACACTTCGTTTCTTGACGAATACGAGTGTTCTTCTCTTGCACTTGAATGAGAGGGAAGAGATGAGAAGAAGAGATTAGATCACTTGAAACAAGATCTAAGTATGTTAGTGATCAAGAGTTTTAGTAAGAGAAATAAGTTTTAGAGAGAGAAAGAAGAGACTGAAAAATTTCGTGCAAAGAGGAATGATTTTCAGCAAGGGGTGGACCAGTATTTATAGACAGAAAAAGCCAACGGTAACTGGTGGCAGTCCTGGCGGTCCCATATATATAAGGGGGTCACCACCTAGACTCCGCTCCATTTTTTTTGTCCTTTTGTTCGGAAGGTTGTATCTGGTGTAGAAGCTTTCGTTTTGGGGGGAAAATTTGAATTTCAAATTTTATGTTTTTAATTAGAAAATATTTTGTATAATTAATTTTGTGAAAATCTTTTGGAAAAATGTAATAGATGAGAGAAAAATATTTTCTTGATCACTAATAATGCTTAATGATTTGTTTGTTCATACCTTAAGTGATCACTAATCATAGAAATTGAATTTTACAATTAATAATTTGTAAACGTTTAATTTTATCGTAAACGTTTTTACATTTTGTTATTATCAAAACGTTGAGAGGTCAAAAAATATAAATAACGTTTTTAGACATTATTTGTATTAACAAAGTTGCATATTTGTCTCATTATGGTACGATACTAAAAAACTACTCGTTTCATACGTGAACTTTCAAATTCGTGCTAATATGATACATTGAAACTTGTTATACCGGAAAAAGTTACCAAGTTATATATGGCGCTTATATGGCACACTAGCACTTATGTGGCATTTGTTGGTAATTTTAGTGTTATCAACTATTTTATGTAATTATGTTTTACTTGAGATCAATGACCTTATACAAGTTTAGCTCAAGGCGGGTTAAAAGGTGTGGAGTACACATTCGTTACGGTTAGCTTAATACCACCACGACAAAAATGCTGGGGTTAAGGGGACCGTGCCCCCTTGCAGGTTCAAGGGGCAGAGCCCTTTGTTGGCTGGTGTATAACTAAAATTAATCAAATTTTGGTGTAGAATATAACTAGGTCTCATTTGCAAAACAGGGCGCGTTGAGGCACTTCTTCGACGGTTCTCGTACGCCGGACCTGCCGGCCCGCCCTGAAGAATCATGGGTCGGCATGCTGCCAGCTTCCCTGCCCTAATCGAGACTCCATGATGCCTTGTTCAATCAGTGCGACGGTCAGCTCAGTCAGAGCGGAAGCGGTCAGGCAAGGTTATCGTTAGACAATGTAGTGCAAGCGACGGGTAACGCTTGCCATATAAATAAGGCGACTACAATGGGAGACGAAGGCGATGTGGGATTGCTCTAATGGTGTGTTAGTTGGAAAAAACATCCTATTTTTCTAGGAAATTTTTCATATAAAATGGAAAAACTGAAAACCTATATTGTTACTTTTTTTCAAAATTAAAAAAAAATTCTCATTTTCCAATTTTAAATAGAAAATCATAAAATCTCATTTTACCCTTCTCTATTTCTTTTCTCTAATAAAATAAAACTCTAGTTCCCAATATCATTTTAACCCTATCTTCACCTTCACCTTCAATCTTCGACCTTCGATCGCCGCCACCGTCGCCGCCCACAATTTTTTACGTTTTCATCCGTTTTTATACGTTTTGTACGCTTTTATACGTTTTCATACATTTTCGTCCGTTTTTCTTCGTTCTTGTACGCTTTTGTACGTCTTCGTCTGTTTTCATACGCTTCTTCTGTTTTCATACATTTCGTTCGTTTTCATAAGTTTTCGTCTGTTTTGTACGTTTTCGTTTGTTTTTGTACGTTTTTGCATGTTTTTTTTACGTTTTCTTCGTTTTTAGAACGTTTTGTACGTTTTGCATCGTTTTTGTACATTTTCTTACATTTTCATACGTTTTTTTCTGTTTTCTTCTGTTTTTGTTTGTTTTCATAAGTTTTCGTCCATTTTTCTTCGTTTATGTACATTTTCGTACGTTTTTGTCTGTTTTGCACGTTTTTGTACGTTGTCATACATTTTTCTCCGTTTTCGTACGTTTTCTTTTGTTTTCTTACGTTTTCGTCTGCTTTTTTGTTTTCTACCTTTTTATACGTTTATGTATGCTTTTGTACGTTTTTATACATATCGCACATTTTCATCCGTTTTCGTACTTTTTCTTCCGTTTTAGTACGTACGAAAACGTATGAAAACGGACGAAAACGTATGAAAACATACGAAAACGGACGAAAACATATGAAAATGTAAGAAAACGTATGAAATGTAGAAAACGGACGAGAATGTATAAAAACGTTCAAAACGACAAACATAAAAAACGTACAAAAACGTAAAAAATATTGCCACATAATTACGAGTCAAGGTGACCTAGAATTTCGTCTCCTTGCTGTTAGACCCCTGCAAAACCAAGTAAGAAACATACAAACCCAACTAATCTGTAGGAATGAAATGAAATAAGACAAAACATAAATTAAAAGATAAGCATGGGGTGCCTTCCACGAAGTGCTTGTTTTTGTTCGAGTCTCTAGCTTGAATCCACCCTCATTTACTAGGTAATAGGGTGTTTATCCCTTCACTTGGGATCAAGTGAGGGTGGAAGTAGCAATAGACACCATTAGGGTGTAAGTATGCTACAGGATAGGGAAATAATGAATAGAAATCATACCGTCTAGGAGATATAATGTCCCTATCTACCTTACATGGTTTAGATGTTTTGAACACTCCATATAAGGGACTCATTAGTTGAGTATGAATGAAAGGCTCAGGATTAATGATAACTAAATGCACCTGAATCTCCGTATAATGTGACTGAGGGTCTTTAGTGAGAAGTCTTTCAAGCTCCTCTAAATCCTTACTAGGACTACATTCTGCACCTTCATCAACCATGATGACATTCAAGATCTCATCTCCAAAATCTTCCAAAAGATCATCTAATATTGATACAGTAGCCGGTGCTACATAATCTTTGTTAGGTGGTGTGGCGTGAATGGTTTTCGAGATCAAAGGTTGTATAATATCGTCCATAACATTAGGAACGTTAGGTGTGAGGAATTTCCTAATTCGTTCTACGTCTTCAACCGTAATATCCCACATATAAAAAATATCCCCATCATCACCATCTTCCTCCTGATCCTCCTCCAAATCAACATCTTGTTCACAAATACTATCCTGAACTATATCTTGTCCCATTCTATTTAGGTTATCAGCTCCCATTCTAAATAAGTCATCCAAGATCTTATCTAAGTCGAAATCCTTCTTATCTACAAGAATGTTAGGTGTATGTGGTGGTTGAGCAAAAAATTAGGGTGTGAAGCCGTAGGAGTGATTATTTAGTGGATTCTTTCCTAGGCTTTATTTAGCAATGTATAGATTATATTATGCTATAATCATACATTCAATGTCTACATCGTTGCTCACATTGGTAGATACAAAATAGTTCTTAGGATAGGGTTGAATAGGTAGGGAACAAGGGTGTTGAGGAGGTAAGTTATGAGAATACGGATAGTTAAACGTACTACTCTTATTCCGGTGAAAAGAGTCAAAATCTGCCTCATCGTAATTTGTTGGATTTCTTCTGGATCGAACATTATCCCACAATTGCCTTTCTTTCACAACTTCATACTCCCAGTACTCGTTCATCGTCATGTTCTCAATATCAGGCTCCATTTCCATGTTTCCTGAAAATTAAACAAGAGATAACAGTAGATTATGCTTGATGACATCAAATAACGTTACATTTATACCATCATTTATCCTGAATAAACTATCCACTTTTATATAATTATTACAAGAATCGTTACTTAATTTCTTAAAGTTGTAAATTGTAGTAATTTCAGAGTGATTTGTGAAGACATGCTAAAAGGCGCACTTTTTGGAGCTTAAACGATAATATTTGAAGATTGCTTATTTCTGCCCAATACGCCGTATCCAGAAAAGAAGATACGGCGTATCAGCGCCTGGACTTCACAAGAAAACACGCATTCTCAATTCCCAATACGACGTATCCTAATTCCTTCATACGCCGTATCCAGCTGGATAACCATTTAAAGATTTGGTGATAAATATAATTTGGGAAGGATATATCTGATTGATTATGAACGTAGCGCGCACTCCAAGGAAAACACCCCTATACGCCGTATTGACCTCATTCAATACGGTGTATCCAGTCTTTTTCAGACACTATAAATAGAAGACTCAAAAACGAGCTTTCAGTGTGCAAAATCATATTCTCTATACCATACACATAAAAGATGATTTTCTGAAGAAAAGAAGAGCAACCAAAGGTCAAGCATCGATCACGATTCCATAGAAGACTCCGTGTAATTCCTATATTCTTGTAATCATTTAATTTTTGGTATCGTTCGGTAAAACGTTTAGTTTACCTTGGTTATTTGATCATGCTTGTATAATTACAATGGTTATGAGCTAATACCCTCGAGTATTAGCCATCTTAATGAAGATTTAATGTTTGGTTTGTTTTAAACTTGATTTCTTAATTTATCGTTGAAAGTTTAATTATGTTTATCACATGATACTTGTCTACGTGTTTGAATATGCGACCTATCATTCAACTGGGTCTAGTTATGCCTAACAAGTGAACTAGATACTGGGATAGCTCTCCATATCGTGTTTTATATTACTGGACCAACAGGATCACAAATAATGTTCTATCTTTGTTTTAAATTATGATCTTAGTTGGACAGGCACGTGACCCGTATGTTTCAACAAGTATGTTCTTAATTAATTGATAAAGACTTGAACAGTGAATTACCAGTATATAAAATACCGTCAAACAGTAAGTGGGTAAAGTCCTGATGAGCTAGGGTTTAACAAGATCACCATTGTTTAATCCCTAGATAGATTATAAATAAACTAAAAGAATGCTTTATGCGGATACGTTAATTGTGACAGGATTTAACGTGTCTAGGTCTTAGGATGATGTCCCGCCTAAGTCTTAAGAATGATATGACACTTCAAGATAAGTAATCATTGCACTAAACAAACAAACCAGCATTTAATCGGATTTAATATGGCTAATACAGTTTTCTATCATTTGGCTTGTACCGCTCTTTTATCTTCTAATTGTTTTCTTGCATGTTTATTGTGTTTAGAATTGATTATTGTCACCATAAAACTTATGCCAGTCTCTCAGGCTGAAAACCCCTCATTATCATTAGAACTAGGTATATCATAGGTTTAACAAGTAATTGGAATTAGCTTAATTAGATTAATTAAAATACTGATAGAATATAAGGTTAACGACCTCGCTCTTAGTATTTGACACCCTACTTACCATGAAACTCCACCCGATCGGGTACACTACCTGTTAAAGAGTTGTTTTAGGATAAGTTGGCTAAATATAAATTTAAAACTTGGTAATCAATAATTTGATCCTACACGACAGCACGTCATATTTTTGGCGCCGCTGTCGGGGAGTGAAAAAGTTTAACCTTTAATTTTATTAGTATTTCTAACCATTAGCTTAGAATAACTTAATTTGCATAATTTAATTATGTTTGTATTTAATTATGTGATTATTTGTGTGTTTAAATTCCAGCATTATTTAATTGTTTTCAAAAGTACCCTGTTCTGATAGATCAACTGATACGCCGTATCCACCAGTTAGATACGAAGTATCAAACCTTCTACTCAGACATCGTATTGATTGATGCAGCCTAAACAACGTATCTATTCTTCCAAACAATACGGCGTATTCTGTAAAATCAGTACGGCGTACTGACCTTCAGCAAACCCATACGGCATATTTAAATCAATTGAATACGCCGTATTGATCATCTGATACAGTAGCGAAATTAAATTTGATTTCCGTGTTTAATTTTCTGTATTCTTTTCAAAGAGCCTGTCCTACTGATTTATTATCCTCTATTTCAGGTGATGCATGACAAGGAGTTCCACTAAGGAACTAATTACACCTTTTGAAAACCCAGAAAGAGTATTCCGCTCAAAAAGAGGCTTTTCAAGACACCTGGTCTTGTGGAGTCGAGTTCACTAGAGTTTGATTTATTTTCTGACATCGAAGAACATTCAGAAGAAGAAGAAACTACAAAAATTATGATGGAAACAATGAAGCAATAGATGAGCAAGACCTGTGGGAATTATGGGTCAGGAGTTGCCAGGCTCAAGATTAATGACAAAACTTACTTCGAATTAAAAGGGAAATTTCTCAAAGAACTTCGCGAGAATACTTTTAACGGTTTGAAACATGAAGACGCAAACGAACACATCAAAAAAGTCCTTGAGATCATTGATTTATTTTATATCCCCGAGGTGACTCATGATCAATTAGTGCTTCGAGCTTTCCCCATGTCCTTAACTAGAGCCGCGAGTTGTTGGCTCAGGAATGAACCATCAGGTTCGATTACAAACTGGGAAACCCTGAAAACGAAGTTTCTAAACAAGTACTGCCCACCTACTCGTACCGCAAAGAAAATGGAGGAAATTAACAACTTTCAGCAAGAACCGGACGAAAGCCTTTTTCGAGCATGGGAAAGATTTAAGGAAGTTTTGATGAAATGTCCCCAACACTATTTGATTGATATGCAGGAAGTCATCTTGTTTTATAATGGGCTTGATGTTCCCACTAGACATATCCTTGACTCGAAAGGTGCCATTCCCACTAAAACTGTTGCTGATGGAAAAGTAGCCATCCGAGAAATGGCTGAATACTCTTAGAAATGGCATAACGGAACATCCTTAAAAGCCAGAAGTACTAAAACTTCTAACGGACTAGCTGATATACAAGCCTAGCTCAACAACCTCAGGATAGAAATTAAGAAAGTCAACGAGAAAGTATACGCTGCTCAGGTCGGATGTGAACTATGTAAAGGACCACACTACATAAAGGATTGTCCACTCAAGGAAGAAGTGAAAACTCTTGAAGAGGCTTACTACACATAGTTTGGAGCACCATATCAACCTGGAGGACAGTATAGAGCAGCAGGGCCATGATTCTACCAACGCAACAACATAAATTCTTCATATCCTGATCGAAGACAAACTTTAGAGGAATCACTGACCAAATTCATGATTGAGTCAGCAAAGAGACACGAAGAGAACTCGAACATAATTAAGGGGATTCGAGCTTCTACTGATGCAGCTATAAGAAATCAAGGAGTGATACGGTCATCGTAGGACTTCTACACGAAGTTTTACAACTCCCTAAGCAAAGCACCTAACCGTTGTAGTAGTAGTATAGGCAAGACTCGGGGGTTGTTATCGTTATCTAGAGGAATAGGTTGGGAAGGCTTGATCATGGTCTAACAGAATTCTAGGGGTTGAGAGAAGATTATTTTTATGTTTTTATATTTATAAGAAAGTAGGTAAATCTATGGTTTGAGAGGTTGGTTTGTTTGACTAATTACTAAACTAATTATATTCTAAACTACTGGGGATAACTTTATGATAATTAGATGTATTTACTTAATCATGCATTACTTATAAGATTACTTCTCCTAATCATGCTACCTTGTCACACTTGTGATGATATGTGTAAGTATTTCCTAGGTCATGAATGGATTACACGAACCCGTCGTCTATTTAATATTCCGTTAAGGCAACGCACAAGTAAGGTAGTATGAAGACTATTACAAGGACCCTAAGAGTATATTAAATGCGTGTGAAATACCTTAAGAGGGATCAACCATATAAGGGGATAAGGTAGTATAAAGACTGTTACCCGATGGTATCCTTTCTACGTATGTGCGTTTCCCTAGACGTGTCTACAGCGATACAGACAAAAGCTGGTTTTCTAAAGCCTAACGCGCACACTCATCAACAAGAAGAAACAGTAATATGATCTACAATCTGACTTTCATGCAATCAAAAGAAAATACAAAGGAGGGGTTAGCTTCACATGTTATAATGAAAGCAAGAAGATAAATCAATCACACAACACATATACATATTGAATGATTAATGATAAATAACCTTACTTGAATTAAAACATGGATCCAAGGTAGTACAATAGAGTTTTGAGGCCTTAAAAACGACCTTTAAAGCTGCTACAAAGGCTAGGGTTCGTCTCTCCAAAGTTATACAAAGTTACACACTTAAAACCCTAAAAACGGATTTATATTTATAAAGTTGTCGACGCGACGACGTCACTTTATGATCCTGACGCCGCCACCACGTAGACAATTCTAGATCCTTTTTAAGTTGGCCACGTCCTAACGTCGTCACCAAATTCCAGACGCCGTCACTAGATTGATCACGACGGCGCGCTTTATGCTTGCGACGCCGTCTCCAGCCACTGTTTGTAAAAGTCATCATGAGATTTGGTGTAGGTCCGTAATCTTGTTTGTTTCTTCTCCAAATGAGCCTATGTCACGTGTATTTCCTCCAAAAGCCATTCAAATGCTAAAAACCTTAAAACAAATGATTAAGTCCATAATCTGGGCATATTTGCATGATTTAAGGGGTTAAATGACCCCAAAATAGTGTATAAAATGACACCTCATCAAATACCCCTACACTTGGGATTTGCTTGTACTCAAGCAAATAGGCTTTTCTACCTAGACAATAGCAATATTAGGGTCATTTAACCTACTCTTTAAAAGTATTTTACAACACAACCTTCTTGACATCGGAATTAAAAGCACGGAAAGCATACACTAGCACCTCACATAAGTGTTTGGGATTCTCTATTTCTCTCAAGTGTATAATAAACTATAACATAAAGAGGAAACAGAAAATCAACACTCATTACTGTCATAGCATATAAATTACCATAGGCTTGGTAAAGGATCAAACCTCAACCGCTAGGTGCAAGCATTATTCATTACTATCCAAGAGGTCTTTTAAAAGAGTTGTGGGGTGTAGGTGTAAGATAACATTAATGGAAGCAGAAATGAATGGGATGCATTTGGGTGGTGACTTTGGGTGAATTTGGAGTGGAAGGGTTAGCTAATTATTTATAAGAATACACGTTGGTTTGGTTGCTAAGCCAAAGACTCAGACAAAATATACAAACTCTACAAAACTCTACACCAATCTCTTTCTTTTTCTTTTCTTGACTCTAATATAAACATAAACATAAGTAAATGGCAACCCACACATTTTTTAATACTCTTTTTTATATACATTTTTTTGGGTACACTTTTGCCCTGCCATTGCTTAAACATATAATACATCATTGGGGTTTATAGATACACCCCTACACTTGAACTTTTACATACTCGATTATTTACAATCTAACTAATGACCCAATTTGAGTTGGATCAAAATAACATGGAGCTTATTCATCTCTATTGGGGGTACTAAATTACTTCTTCCTTAATTCTTCATAAGATGAATACTATCATGAATCCTAATTGTCCCAAAATTGTATTTACAAAGATAAGGACTTAGCAACCATGTACTCAAATAATTAACTTGGGTTAAAACAATAATGTACTGAAAGCGAGTACATACAAGGTAAGCTAAGGAGATTTAGGTGTAACGATTGGTTTAAGGGTGACAATGCACTTCATTAATAGTCCGGCTTAACCAGAAAATTACAAGAACTGTGAAAAAGGATGGGCTCAGAGGGTTGTACTAGGGGTATCATGCATTAAAAATGAGTGCATGACAAGGGTGTGGGATAGTTATATGATCAAGGTGACCATCATAACAATTACAGGTTTAAAACATGTGTTAATCCTAGTGCCTCTTATCTAGCAAATCCCAATACTTACATGCGATCTCGGAATGCATCACAAAAACAAGTTCTAGAATTTAATATACTACCGGTACACTCATATAATTTAATACCGATACCAATGCTCCAGAAAAGGCAACCTAGACCATACGTACACATCCGTAATGACGGAATAGACACATATGACTGCATTCGAACCTTAACTCGAGAAAGCTAAAGGTATAAACTATCTTGGGTATCAATAATGGATACCCGAATTCCTAAAGATCTAAAGGCGAACCTCACATTTTTGGGTTGGAATTTTGAGGGTTTTTGTGCTAGTCATACACATTTCTATCCATGAGATGCTATTAATACTTGGTTTTCGTCTGTATGTGTCATAAAAAAAATTAAATTTTGGTCAAAATTACCTTTTTATGCTATGTTTTGATATATTACCCATCATTTTAAGGAACAAAGCAAATGGCAAATGAAGGAATAGTTTCTAAGGCTTATTTCCCCTACACTTAAGTTGAACATTGTCCCCAATGTTCTATAGAAGTACTCGTAAAAACGAATAAAGGGAAAAGAAAACAAGGAAAAGAAACTAGTACTCCCCTGGTTTGCTCAATAATGGAGAAGAAACATGCGATAACTGGTAAAATCGTCCTCCAAGAATCATCCCATGAAACTTCTTAAGAACTTCCAAGCTTCTTCTCGTCAAATATAACCTATAAATCAAAGACAAAGACTACTACACCAAGCATAAAATTGCTGAGATAGATATAAATATAATGAGAATTTAGGGTTTCGAATCTATGAAAGCAGTAAAGATAGGATGAGAGTAATGATATAATTATAAGTTTATGCAGGTTTACAAAAGAATTACAAATTTTAAATATTGCACATTTTATTTTTCAGAAATACTAAAAAAATTCGAATTTTCACATGCCTGGAGACGCGACGCCGTCGGGTGTTGATCCTGACGCCGTCTCCAGTGTCTGTGAAAAATCCTTCCTTGTTTTTTATGAGAAATTTCCTGCACGCAATTTTATTAGTTAAATCTGAAGAAAGCACTGCATAAAAACTTGGAATTAATCGTTACAATCATATGACTCGAAACTGACGTGAATTAATCTAAACAATTTATTTTAAATGTTTGAATTTTTGTTCTAAAAACCGGATATTTCCCCTACATTTATTTTGTTGCAAAATACTTTTGATTGCAAATAAGACGAAGTTATAACAAACAAAGCATGATTACAAATAATTGAAACATAATAAAACAAAAAATAAAGAATAAAACACAAGACACTCCTAAATACGGGAAAGATAAATATTAGGTTTCCTCCCAAAAAGCGCTTTTCTTTATTTACGAGTCTTGTAGCTAGACTCGAAGTCACACGTTCTTACGTGACTTCCCCTTCATCATCCATTCCAGTCACATATTCGGGTCCAAGCTTAATGGTGTCTCTATAAAACTCATCTTCTAAATCGAATAGCTTCCTACATCCTCTATCATAGTCGTCCTCACTAAGTATTACCCTAGATGATAATAAGTCATGACCCTCGCTGGACAATTCGCTCCTCTCTGGGTCCTTATATTGTGTTTTAAAGGTGATCTCTTTAGTTTCGTCTATAAAAGTCATTAACTTGTGTTTCCTATTTATAGCCAGGCAAGCGATTTCAATGAAGGGTCATCCAAAGATCACGTAGGACAAGCTAGGGTCGATGTTAGTCTTAATATTTTCCAAAATGGTGAAATCTTAGACGTAACTCATATTTCCTACAAATACGTGCATGTCCCTTCCTAATCCTACAAAATTTCTTCCCCTATACTCATATCCATTCTTTCTAATAGAGTTATAATAGGCCAAGGACATGATGTTCATGGGTAGGTCAACATCAATATATGGGTTAGCAGTGAATTTGTGACCTATCATGCAGGGAATTTTAAGTTTCTCGGGTTACCCTTTTTGATCCTAAAGTCATAATTAAGTGAGCATTTAGGCATTTCCTTAATCAACGATTCATAAACCGATTCCTCACTTGTGTCGACTAAATCTAGAGGTTCTTCAACATCTAACCACTTAATTCCCTCATCATCTTTGTTAGATACTAAATTACCAACAACACTTATGTCTTTCCGCTCCAGTAGTGGAGTATCTCATCGTTCTTCAATGTATACAATGGTGTTGGTGTCTTCAGGGTTGCCTCTCTCTTTCTTGCTCCTCTTCCTTAGCTATTCTATCACAAGAGTCATTTTGTTACTTGGGATGTATCATGATAGTGTTGATCAAACCATGGATATGGGTTGAGCATTGTGGTTCTTCGGTTGGGTAAGAACGAGCAAATAAAACTAGATAAGTACTCAGTTTCAGGTTCTTAACCGTGTCGCTAAGTAGTGCTCTTGTTATTCGATCAGTGATGACCTTCAACACTATGTCGATTTTATTGGTCATCTCGCTTTGTTGTTATTTGAAATCAGCTTCAAACTTGGACAATCTAGCGTCTTGAGATGCCATGAAGTTGGATACCAATCCTTCTAGATTTGATTGATTATTAAAGCTTTGAGGACGATTGTTGAAGGAATGGTTCAGGATTGAGCCGTTGGGTTGGAACCGGTTAGGTGGGTTTAAAAAATTATTTTGGAAATTTTGGGGTTGTCTCCACCTAAGGTTTGAGTGACTTTTCCATGACGGATTGTAGGTGTCACCAAGATTGTTTTGCTCGGGCTTAAAAGTGTACCATTTACCTCCCGCTTCGTTGGTACATGAGGATGCATATTCAACAAAGGTTTGTTCGGGATCTTCCATGCAATACAGAGTGTCATGGGGACCACTGCAGATCTCACATGAGGTAGTGATTTTGTTCACTTGAGTAGGTTGCGTCAGAGCTAGATGAGCTTCCATCAAGCGTTGGACTTGATTCTCGAGCTTGATGTGGCGGTGGTCGGATGTACTCGGGACATCTTGAGGCAAAGTGATTGCCTTGACCGGCTTAGCAAAATCCATTGGGTCATTCCAACTTTTGTTGTCATAGAGGGTGGGGTCCTCTAATAATGCCCAGGATTCTTTAGCGTTTCGGTCACGAAGCTTACCACCGGCCGATTGGTTAATGGTTCATCTTGTGACGGGATTGACATGGTCATAAAAAATTTGGACTTGAAGCCAAAGGTCGATGCCATGATGAGGGACTTTTTGTAGTAAGTCCTTGAAACGAGTCCATGCTTCAGATAGAGATTCTCTATGATGTTGTAGAAACATCAGGATATCATTGCAGAGTTTTATGGTCCTTACCGGTGGAAAGAATTGAGCAAGGAAACGAGTAGTAAGATCCTCATATATGGTGATGGACCCTGCTGGAAGACGTTCAAGCCAGTTGCTAGCTTGATCAAGAAGGGAAAAATGAAATAAACGCAGACATGTTCTTTCCATGTTTTCACCATCAAGGTCAAGTGAGTCCACAAGTTTTAGGAAATCCTTGAGGTGTTGGTTTGGATCCTCAGACCAAAGTCCATGTAATGAGCATCCGTTTTGCACCAACCGGATGGTGTCGGATCGAAGAGGTACCACGTTGTTCCCTACAGGGAACTCGATGGTATTCCTGTAGCCCTCGTGGCTAGGTTTGGAGTAGTCTCTAAGAGTACGAATAGGATTCTCGTCTCCCATGGAGGTTGACGAGAATGGGTTACGAAAGAATTAACACAAAGAAAAGACAGACTACGAGAAAGCTAATATACAGAATTAAAGTCTCACTTGAAAGGATTCAAGCGAGTAGAACTAAGTTAAACTATGATCAAAACCTAACTATTCCCTACGCAGCGGTGCCAAAAACTTGATGCGATTATCGTAGGACTTCTACACGAAGTTTACAACTCCCTAGGCAGAGCACCTAACCGTTGTAGTAGTAGTATAGGCAAGACTAGGGGGTTGTTATCATTCTCTAGGAGAATAGGTTGGGAAGGCTTGATCATGGTCTAACAGAATTCCAAGGGTTGAGAGAAGATTATTTTGTGTTTTTATATTTATAAGAATGCGGGTAAATCTATGGTTTAAGAGGTTGGTTTGTTTGACTAATTACTAAAATAATTATATTCTAAACTACTGGTGATAACTTTATGATAATTAGATGTATTTACTTAATCATGCATTACTTATCAGATTGCTTCTCCTAATCCTACTGCCTTGTCACACTTGTGATGATCTGTGTAAGTATTTCCTAGGTCACGAACGGATTACACGAACCCGTCGTCTATTTAATATTCCGTTAAGGCAACGCACAAGTAAGGTAGTATGAAGACTATTACAAGGACCCTAAGAGTATATTAAATGCGTGTGAAATACCTTAAGAGGGATCAATCATATAAGGGGGTAAAGTAGTATGAAGACTGTTACCCGATGGTATCCTTTCTACGCACTCGCGTTTCCCTAGACGTGTCTACAGCGATACAGACAAAAGCTGGTTTTCTAAAGCCTAACGCGCACACTCATCAACAAGAAGCAATAGTAATAAGATCTACAATCTGACTTTCATGCAATCATAAGCATAGTTTTAAAAGCGCGCCTAGGCTCTAAGGATTTAAGGCTCAAGCTCTAGGGATTTTTTCAGATCGAGGCTCCGCACATGCATAAGGCTCACAAAAAGCACAGAGCCTTGGGATTTAAAGCCTTGAGCCTAGGCGCGCCTAGGAAAGGTGACAGATTTTGAAACTTTCTTTTCAAATTTAACATTCATCGCCCTCATATGTTAATAATAGATTACCTAGAAACTACCTAGAAACTACCTAGAAACTAAATAAATCAATCAATTTGAGTGTTTGGTCATTCAATTCAAGTGACTGCACATACAGACTCCTTCCTCTATATTACGCATGAGATAACGCAATCTTATCATGTTATGAATATGATACATTGCTTGATATTTTTGGTTTAACTATTCAATATTTAGATACATGAATTATTTTCGTGTTATTTAAGTCATCATTAATATATAAATTTTCGCCTGAACTATTATAATTTACTTCAATTTAATGCGACTCATATTCATGAATCTCGCACCTTAATCTGCGCCTCGCCTCAAGGCTCCATAAGCCCTTTGCGCCTTAGTGCGCCTTGAGCCTTTCAAAACATTAATCATAAGCAAATACAAAAGAGGGTTTAGCCTCGCATGTTATAATGAAAGCAAGAAGATAAATCAATCACACAACACATAGACATATTGAATGATTAATGATAATTAACCTTACTTGAATTAAAACATGGATCCAAGGTAGTACAATAGGGTTTTGAGGCCCTAAAACGACCTTTAAAGCTGCTACAAAGGCTAGGGTTTGTATCCCTAAAGTTATACAAAGTTACACACTTAAAACCCTAAAACAGATTTATATTTATAAAGTTGTCGACGTGACGACATCGCTTTATGCTCCTGACGCCGTCGCCACGTAGACGATTCTAGATCCTTTTTAAGTTGGCCACGTCCTGACGCCGTCGCCAAAATCCAGACACCATCACTAGATTGATTACGACGGCGTCACTTTATGCTTGCGATGCCGTCTCCAACCACTGTTTGCAAAAGTCATCATGAGATTTGGTATAGGTCCGTAATCTTGTCTGTTTCTTCTCCAAATGAGCCCAAGTCACGTGTATTTCCTCCAAAAGCCATCCAAGTGCTAAAAACCTAAAAACAAATGATTAAGCACATAATCTGGGCATATTTGCATGATTTAAGGGGTTAAATGAGCCTAAAATAGTATATAAAATGGCACCTCATCAAGGAGCATTGATTAAGACCTTGGAAATTCAAATTGGTCAAATGAGCAAAGTCTTACAAGAAAGAGGAATCAGAAGTTTGCCCAGCTCAACAGAACCAAACCTAAGGGACCATGTAAAATCAATCTCAACTACTAAAGCTGATTTATTTATGATACGCCGTATCAGATTAGGACCATACGCCGTATTTAAAGCATAGTACAATAGCTTATCTTCTGAATTAGTTATGTTTCCTAATCGACTACATGGTTACTGCTGTGATAATTGGAAGGAGGCGCGTGAAGTTAAGATTCTGGAAACCTATGATCACACCTTGCCTCAGAAAGAAAAAGACCCAGGGAGCTTTACTCTACCTTGTTTTATTCATAATATTTGTTTTGATAAAGCCCTTGTTAACCTAGGAGCAAGTGTTAGTGTTATGTCATTCTCTACCTACTCCAACCTTGGTCTAAGTGATTTAGCTCACACTAGGTTAACTATTGAACTGGCTGACAGAACAATTAAACATCCAAGGGGTATTGCTGAAAACGTACTAGTTAGAATTGGTAAATTTATTTTTCCCATAGACTTTGTTATCTTGGAAATACCTGATGATGACGATGTCCCTTTGGTCCTCGGATGACCATTCTTATCTACCGCTCATGCCAAGATAGATGTTTTCAAAATAAAAATTACTTTAAGGGTTGGGGAAGAGAAACTTGTTTTCAAAAGTATCAAACCAGCTACTAGCATAATTAGAAGGGTCTATATGGTAAAAGAAAGAACGAATCTTGGTTCTAAAACTGAGTTTGTAGGAGAGGCTATTAATGAATCATTCGACCTACTCTATGGTAATTATATTGAATTAAATGATTTGGATATGCCTTTAGAACCTAGAATGAATCAAGATGATTTTGAGCTAACCCTTGAGCCTACTTATAAAAGTTGTTACAAAATGAATTTTTCTTGTATGATTAGGTATAGACATATTAATGCTGATTTGCTCCCTTCCTTTTCTATTAATATCATGATTAAACGTTTTTATAATTCTATAATTAAAGACAAGGGTGATCATGAAGGGAAAAATATAGCAGGGACTTTGATCGATATACCTATTTTCGTTAGGAATTTTTCTATTATTTTAGGCTTTTCAATCACTGACGATATGGATATAACAAGTGGTGTTGTGCTCGGCAGGACATTTTGCAAAAAGTTTGTGTCATGCCAAAAGATTATGGAGAGATTCGCTCATGGGGACGAGTGCGAGCAAACGGACGATGAATGAAGCGCAAAGAAGGAAAAAGTCTAACTTAAATACTAGCTGAAAGAAAAGTGCTTACTGGGAGACAACCTGGTTGTTTTTAATTGTTTGAATTGTAAATTTTAATTATTTGATTGAGTCTGTCTCTCTAGACACTTAATACGGCGTATCAAACTTCTATGGATACGCCGTATCGAACCTGTCTGGACGTTATCAGCCTTTAATTTTTGCATTTAATTTCTGCAAAACTTTAAAACATTTGTTTTTACAAGATGCAATAC
Organism: Tanacetum coccineum; assembly: GCA_026074375.1. Lineage (NCBI taxonomy): Eukaryota > Viridiplantae > Streptophyta > Magnoliopsida > Asterales > Asteraceae > Tanacetum > Tanacetum coccineum. The sequence goes on along the minus strand of BQNB010012995.1, from coordinate 36,279 downwards.
GACGTATCATTGGGTTTGGGATACGGCGTATTGACTACCGGTACAGTATGTTTAATTGTTTTCCTGCATTGTAACCATTGTATAACCGAGATAGGAATTGCACTTTTGTCTTCTAAACTTTTATGCAGGACCTTGCTGTAAAGAAATCGACGATATGGTATACTCTAAAAAAGACATGTGTTGAACTCGTACGTGCATTCCGACACCTTGTCAACACTCCTTTCTTTTACAAATAATATGCTATGTGCTTAAATTATGCCAAATTAAAAAAAAATAGCATAACTTTTGTAAAAATTACTAGTTACATGACCTCGCGCACTATAACCCTTAACGATAAATTGTGAGAATTAAGCCTATTCCGTTTCCAAACGTTTTACTAAAAATTCCACAAAAATTATGAGTGTGTCGGTGATGTAGTGGACTTTAGAACTTGGCTTGGTATATCACTCGAGACCATAACGATGAGTACTATGGACTTAGATGGAGTAACATGTTTAACTGGTAAAATTCTAGGAATACACCAAAAAGCCTAAATGTTGTATAATTAACTAACTACACTGGTTAGTTAAACCCCGTATAACCCTTTGCTTACTCTCACTATAAGAGTAAGATCCTCTGGAGAAAACTTGTTAAGCCATTCCTGTCTTTTTCACACCAAATGTCTATTTTGTTACACCTTTAAACCTTAGCCTACCCTGTAGATTAAGCCTGTTGCTAGTTGCTTTTGTGTAAAGTTTTGTATTTTCTGTGTCAAAGTGAAATTTTCTATCTCCGGTTAGGTCGGGAAATTGCATAATGCAATGGGAAAATATGTAGCTCGTGTATTTTGCTACTTTCGTGATTATGTATTATGTCCGAAGATGAAGTGTTGAAGGAAAAATTATCCGGATGAATTATGATTGTGAAGACGATGAAATCCCATCGAGATTTATTTAAAAAAAATAAAAAATAAAAAAATGGAAAAATTGAAAATGCATCAAAAAAGAGGAGGATAATTGATAGTCAGTTCGCTAAACTTAAACCGTTGAAATACTTGGAAGGATCGATTATTCATTGATATGCGAATAAAAATCAACGATGTATAGTTTTGTATAAAGTGGCTGATATCACCACTTTTGTAAAAGTATGTAAAGTTTGAGATGATTGGGAAGTTGACCGTTATGGGAACGCCAACTTAGGTTATCTTTGTCATTTCTATGATCGAGGTGTTTGTATATATTTCGAGTCATTATCATGGAACGGTCGGGAAAAATACCTTATTTGTCCAAGCTTAATCTATTTGTTTTGTAAATTTTATTTAACAACAATTTGCTTCCCTTTCCTAGCAACTAACCTTAGGTTTTACTCGAACAAGGTTGAGATCGAGTCATGCATGTGTATTCTATCGTTACGGCCATGTATGCGTGATTCAGCCACCTTATTGGTTTATTACTTTTGGTGAAAGTTAGAAGATCCCTACCCTATATCATTCTCCATCCTAACCCTTGGTTAAACTCGAATGAGGATGTGATCGAATTATACATGTCTATTCCGTCGTTACGGTCGTGTATGTATGATTCAGCTGCCTTGTTGGTGTGGTACTTTCTGTGAAAGATTGTTAGAATGATCAATCTTAAGCCTGAATACCCAATTTACCTTTTGACTTTTTTCTCCTTAGCTCTAGTGGTGGAGATGTGTATCCTTGCCAAGCATATGATATGAAACTAATCACGACCGAGCAAATGAGCGTACCAATTAAATGTTACACGCTAGATTAGTTGAGTGAACTGAGTGTTTTCATTTCCCATATTTCGTGAGGTGCTTGGTCTTGTACATGTGATTAAAACAAAAGAAATGCTTAACGGAAAAATCCTTAACTTTGGTTGGGATACATTTTCAATAAATTTCTAGAGTCTACTTGAGGACAAATAGGATTCAAGTGGGGGGATATTTGATGACATCAAATAACGTTACATTTATACCATCATTTATCCCGAATAAATTATCCACTTTTATATAATTGTTGCAAGAATCGTTACTTAATTGCTTAAAGTTGTAAATTGTAGTAATTTCAGAGTGATTTGTGAAGACATGCTAAAATGCGCACTTTTTGGAGCTTAAATGGTAATATTTGAAGATTGCTTATTTCTGCCCAATACGTCGTATCCAGAAAAGAAGATACGACGTATCAGCGCCTGGACTTCACAAGAAAATGCACATTCTCAATTCTCAATACGGCGTATCCTGGTTCCTTCATACGTCGTATCCAGCTGGATAACCATTCAAAGATATGGTGATAAATATAATTTAGGAAGGATATATTTGATTGATTATGAACGTAGCGCGCACTCCAAGGAAAACACCCATATACATCGTATTGACCTCATTCAATAAGGCGTATCCAGTTTTTTTCAGACCCTATAAATAAAAGACTCAAAAACGAGTTTTCAGTGTGCAAAATCATATTCTCTATACCATACACATAAAAGACGATTTTCTAATGAAAAGAAGAGCAACTAAGAGTCAGACATCGATCACGATTCCATAAAACTTCGTGTAGTTCCTATACTCTTGTAATCATTATTTTTTTGGTATCGTTTGTAAAACGTTTTAGTTTACCTTGGTTATTTGATCACGCTTTGTATAATTACAATGGTTTATGGGCTAATACCCTTGGTATTAGCCATCTTAATGAAGATGTTAAGTTTGGTTTGTTTATTAAAATCTATTTCTAATTTACTCGTTGAAAGTTTTAATTATGTTATCACATGATACCTGTCTATCTGTTGAATATGCCGACCTATCGTTCAAACTGGACTAGCCTATGCCCACACAAGTGAACTATATATTGGGATGAGCGCTCCATATCGTGTTTTAATATTACTGACCAATAGGATCACAAATAATGTTCTATTCTTTTGCTTTTAAAATTATTAGCTTAGTTGGACCACAGGGTGATGTCCATATGTTCAACAAGTATGTCTTAATTAATTGATAAACGACTGAACATTGAACTACCATATATATAAAATAACCGCAAACATAAGTGGAGTAAGTCCGATGGCTTAGGGTTAAACAAGATCACCATTGCTTTAAACCCGAGATAGAATATAATTAAACTAAAAGGATGCTTTTATGCGAATACGTTAATCGTGACAAATTCATCAATCAACGTGTCTATCTTAGATGATGTCCCCGACCCGCCTAAGTCTTAAGAATATATGGCCCGCTACTCTAGATAAGTAATCATTAAACTAAACAAACAAAAGCCAACATGTTAAATCGGATTTAAAATGGCTAATCTTTTCTAATATTTTGCTGTACCGCTCTTTTAATCTTCTGATGGTTTTCTTACATGTTTATTGTGCTTAAAATTGATTATTGTCACCAATATAACTTGGCCGAGTCGCTCAGGCGAAAAGCCCCACATTATCATTATAACTAATATAGCATAGTTTAACAGTAATTAGAAATTAGCATAATTATATTTAATTAAAATACTGAAAGAATATAAGTTAACGACCTTGATCTTAGTGTTCGACACCTACTTAACCACGAACTCCATCCATCCGGACACTGCCCATTAAATGATGTTTTAATGATATGTCGGCTAATATAAATTTTGAAAACATTGTAATACAATAATTGAACCCTACACGACAGCACATCAATTGCTATTACAAGGAAACCAAATACTGAATAATAATATCAAAAATCAAACAAACTTAAAAACCTAATTAACTCCCTGCAGCGCACAAAAACTTGATTGTCTTAATTAAAAAAATATTTTTTATACAAGGTTTTTAAATTAATAAAACTCAGTTTCACTACAAATGGCACAACGGCAGAGAACCTGATCGTGAAGGTAGTGTAGATTATGGTAAATCCGAGTTCGTCCCAATCTCTAAAGGCCCGTTTTAAAATCGAGTTTAAATGTTTCACGTTATCAAAATTGTTTAAGTAGAATAAATTGTAAAGAGAAAAATGAGAGGATTTATATTTCTTTTAATCAATCAAAGGAAATGGTATAGTGGAAAACTACTAAGAAGATGACTAATTCTTGTTTTATTAGTGGTTCTAATATCGACAAACCCAATTGGCATTTGAGGTCTGTCCTATACTTACTCTACGATCCCAATTCCCCTAAGATCACATGGGCAAGGCAACCAAGCTTGCAGTGATTAATTTCCCAACTATACCGACAAGACCTTGTCTATAACCGTAAGAAAGATTATAAACTCTCTTTGAAAGAGTTCTTGCACTTTTTAAGTGTTTATTGTGACGAGGCAAGTAACTTGTATAATTTCCTACACTAGGGAATAGGTCGTTAAATCTACCCAGAACTTGCTACTTCCATGTTCAAAATAACAGTTTCCCTAATGACAGAACTAACAGAATTAAGCCACCTCAACATACCAAAACTCAGGGAATCAATGACAGCAATAAAATATCCCAATAAAACATTGGTCAGAACAAAAAGATCAAAAATAAATAACCAAAGAATAATATAAAATTAAAATTAAAAAAGAACAAAAATTAAGCATAATAATTATCAAGCATCAACAAATTAATCCGAGATCAAATAAATCATTAAAAATAATTAATTGAAATTAAACGGTTATTGTTGAGGAATCATAAACAAATCATGCTAAAAACAAAGCTCCCGATCTTCTATTTGATCCCGAGGCGAACCCCGAAGGGTTGTCCCCATACTCGGATAAGCAAGCCATCTAGTTGCTTCTCCTTTTCCCTTTTGTCGCTTTCGTTGGCTAGAAGAAAACCCCACATGAATTGATATTGAATAAATGAATAAATTCATCACATTTCATCTCAGTTTATACTAATTGACAAGTTTGGAACTTGGCAATTGTTGTTTTTGATCTATGATCAAGACGTCGGTAAATAGAATGATTCTTTGCATAGTAACAGTCGGGAAAAATGTCTAGAAATGTATCTTAAGTCTTAATCTATTGTGTTTCATATTTTTATATAACAACAATTTGCTTCCCTCGTCCCTAATGATAACCGTTGGTTTTACAGCGAAAGAGATTTTATCGAGCATGCCATGTCTATTCATCGTTGACGGCCATGTATGGCCATGTCTCACTGCCATCATTGGATTAACAAACTTTGGATGAAAGTTAGAAGGTTCCTACCCTATATCATTCATCATCCTAACCGTTGATAAATTTAAATGAGGAATTATCGAACACACATGACTAATTCCTATATTATGGGCCATGTAATTAGTGCATCAGCTGCCTATTAGAGTGGTGCTCTGGTGAAAGATTGTAGAATGATCAACGGTATAGCCTTCCATACAAAAACCCATATATACTTTATAAACTTGTTACTCCTTAGCTTTAGGCGATGGAGATGTGTATCCTTGCCAAGCATATGATAGAATACTCGTCACGACCAAGCAAATTGAGCGAATTAGTTACATTTTAACACATAGATGTAATTTAGTGATTTTAGTTTTTTCATCTTCCTATTCTTGAGTGTTTAGTTTATTGTACATGTAATAGATCAGATAACATGCTTTAACAGAAAATATCCTTAGGGATTACCAATTTTATAAACTTCTAAAGGATACTTGAGGACAAGTATAATTCAAGTGGGATATTTGAATGACCGATCAAATAACGTCTATTTTATAGCATCAATTATCCTATGTAATTAACCCATTTTGTAATAGTTATTTGCAAAAGAAATGTTACTTTAAACGTTTATATTTTGAGAAATGCATAATTATATAGTAATTGGTGAAAGATAGACAAAAGGCGCGCTTCTAGAGCTAAATGAAAGATATTTTGAAGATTACTATTCTGAAGACCAATACGATAAACCATCAAGAAGATACTGACGTATCCGTGCTTGCACTCGACGCAAAGTACCACAAAGAATAAAGCTTATACGCCGAATCCAGAGAGACCAATTGCCGTATACATAAAAATGAATGAATATAATATTCTGGAAGATATCAAGTGTGGTCCCTACACAAGAAAATTACAATACCCGTAACCAACCTCCTTGATAACGCTATATCAAACGGACTTCTAACCCTATAAATACAAACTCAAAAACATTTTAAGTGTCTAAATCATATTCTCTCAGATACCTAAACCATAAAATTCGATTTCATAGGAGAAAAAAGAGCAAAAGAGGTCCAAGCAATTATCATTCCCATAGAAACATCGTGTAATTTCCATATCCTTTAGTAATCATTCAAGTTTTTGGTATCATTTGTTAACTGGGTTAGTTTTACCCTTGGCTAAATAATTGCTCTTGTATTTTATTATGACGTTTGAATGCTAAGTTCCTTTTAGGTATTAGCCATTTATTTAAGAAGATCTAAATGTTTATATGTTATCTTGATTTCTTGATTTATCATTGTATGCTTGTTTATGTTTATCAATTAATACTTGTTTACGCGCTTTTGTATGTGACCTGTCATTCAACTGGATCTAGTGAAGCGGACCAAGTAGATCTAGAGTCCGGGATAGCTCTCCATATAGTAATTTATACATCTAGAATTATAGTTACACAAATATTGTCCTTCTAAGTCTGTGTCTAGGATACGCTTCGGGCTTAACTAGTAATAGACTATTCCAAAGGGTTTATTGATCGTAGTTGACTACAGGTAACACTAGATAATTCAACAATAACATTTGATATCCAAATTGGATATTGGACAAGTGTACTACTAGAGTATAAGTTGCCATTAAGTGGAGCGGTAAGTCTCTAAGAGTCTAGTGTTTAATAAGTCACCATAGCTTAAATCCCGTAAGATTAGATTATAAATCACAAATAAGATGCTTTATGCGAAATGCTTAATATGACATAATTAATGTGTTCTAGGGTCTAGGAATGATGTAAACCTAAGTCTTAAGAATGATATGCCACCCGAGAGAAATAAATCATGCACTTAATAACAAACAACTTTCTAATCGGATTAATAATGGTTAATACAGTTTTCTTATATTTGGCTCGACCGCTCTTTTATCTTTTGTTAATTAGCTTGTGTGGGTTAAAGTGCCTTGAATTGATTGTAGTCACCAACCAAACCGTGCCAGTCTCTCAGGCTGAAAACCCCCTTTTCCTGTTAGAATTAGGATTTAGACTGACATAGGTTTAACATAGGTTTAGAATATAATAGAATTAACATAGATTAGATAGTCAAGATATTAATTAAATTGAAAAGATGTAACCTTGGTTAAGTGGTCGACACCCTACATACATGAACAACTACATATCGGGTACACTGCCATTAAATGTTGTTTTTTGTTAAGTTCGACAAAATATAAATTTAAAAACTTAATCAATAAAATATACACCACACAATGACACATCAAGTTTTTGGCGCGTTGCCGGGGAGTGAAAATTAATCTAGATATTTATTTGATAATTTGTTTTTAAACATTATATTAATCTAACCCTTAGAGTATGTAATATAGATTAGTGTATATATCCTTATATTTATGTAATATTTGTATTTTATCTTTAATTGTTGCTGTATATATATGTGTCTATTGTTTTGCGTATTTTTTTTTCCTTAATACACTGTAACGGGTCGATAGCAGAATACGATTTATCCATTCCACCGATACGACGTATCCCAGTTCTCATGTCCAATACAGCTTATACACTCAAACTGATTAATACGGCGTAACTACTTCCTTGGATTACATGGTATCGTCGTCTATAAAGTTTCTTTCCATTCCTAACGAAAGCCAAAATTTTTTAATATACCTCCTCCCTGGTTTCAACTGATAATTTCCCAAGTATTTACAGTAAATATGACAAAGTTATCAAGGAGATTTTGATAAAATTAAGAAGTTAAGGTTCAAGATGTTTCCGTTCACTAACGATACACCACTTAAAGTTTTCAACAATGAGTTGAAGAATACTAGTAATCTAAAGATCAACCAAGAACAATAAGTGAGATGTGTTGGATTGATAGAGAGAAAGATGATGTAAAATGGATGATTGATAAATATGAAATGGTGTGTGAAACAAATTGGAACACAACAACCAACCCTCTCCAAGACTAGAGAGGGTATATATATACTAACATTGGCCGGCCAAGGGCTGGAGTTGGCACCCATGTGCTTAGCCGGACTATATTACTAATCTAATCCTTATACTAACTACGAGCTAAGACTTGTTACAATTAGGAAGTGACGCGAGCACTTTCGTGTTTCCAACCAACTCCCCCTAAAGGGAGGTCACATCAATTTACAACTTTAAACCTAGCAAACTAGGCATTTATCCCTAGACTTAGCTCATACTCTTGACTTCTCTGTGAAGATGTTGTAGTGGATCATGCCTTCTTGGGTTGAGCTTGTTCCTTGAACTTGTATTTTGACCATAGTGATCTTTGATCATCCTTGAGATCATCCACCAAGCACAAACTCAACGCCATCTTGTAACTTTGCCACCTTTGGACTGTGACTTCTGGACTGACATGCTCAAACCATTCTTGTAAAAGCTTAACTATGCATCTTTCCTTGAAATTCTTTAACTTTAACACTTGACACTTCTAGAAGATGTGGTGTCAGATGTAGCGGAAGTCTTGAAACATGGTACTATGAGCTTTCATGAAGCTTTATGTTTGACGTCGGTATGAGCATGTGGTATATGGATCTTGTGAGCCAGCTGGAATCATGAACCCAATCACCACCATTTTTACATAGCCTGCATAAACAATAGCAATAAAGCGGGACGAATTATAGGGCTTGCATTCGTCCAGTTTGGTTTGAGAACCCATCGTATCCGTGAGGATCGACCTGTGATCAATAGATTCAATTTAAGAAAATCTTCTTGACAGATTTCCGACTGAGAATTGATCTTCCTACCACATACAAATAAGATTCATCGTACTCAGCATGTTCACGTTAGTGGAACGTCACAAAGCAGACAACACTATTAGAGTGAACCATGAGTATACAATCTTCACCGCTTGATATAGAAAATTGATTTTAAAAACATCGGGGTATCACTTACAAAATTGTTTTGTGACACAAATAGAGAACAATCACCGCGAGGGGGGGGGGGACAGAGAGTGTTTATCATTTTCAAAAATTCACTAACAACCGTTGATCCATTTTCTAGCACAAGTTGAGTCATATAGAATCGCCACCATCGTTTCTTTCCAGTTGTCACAAGTTTTGATTCATAAAGAATCGCACAAGTACCTACCATGAGCTTGTTTTGATGTTGACTCAAGCAGATTCCATCTTCATTTGTGAATGAATTCACTCTGATGTTCTGCAAAATCACAAGGATAATGCGAAGGACTCTTAAGATGTATCTTGTAATTCACTCAATGTGTGACTTAGCAAAATAATTTGACAGTGTCCTAAAGAGATTTAAGGAAGATCTCTTTTGGCTCTAGACACATAGTGTACTTTGATTTATAACGGAGGCTAGGAGCTGAGTGCCACCTTTCAAAATCAACTAACTTCGGAGTGAGAAAATCAATAGAAAAGAGTGTATCTCCGTGAGTTTTGAACAAAGTCTTTCTGACTTTGATGTAGCTATGGGGGGGTTAATGCATACGTCACTAGGTCCATGACTGCTTCAATTCAGACAACTACCTGAGTGTTTCTGACAAGCATATGTATTGACCCCGGTTTTCTTGCTAAAAAAAGTTTTTTTTGGGGGGGGGGTATGAAAGGGCTTCTTTGTTTTCACCTTAATCCTTACATTTCATTTTCATTCTTCAACCCATTCATGCATCCGAGACTTCATAACTAACACCTTGTTTGGGTTTGTTTTCCAGTGTTAGCTCCATCTCATCGGCATTATTCCTTGTTCTCTCATTTTCTCATTCCTTTTTAGTCATACCTAAGACTCTACACTATCTAGTGGATATCCCTGGTTAGATCCCTCGTTCTGCCTAGGATCATGGGATCTGAAAACCTAAGCCTAGAACCGTCTTTACAAACTTCATAAATTTAAAGACATGGTCCGTCTTGGTATTTCATCACAATCCTCCAAAAACATTGAAAATTTCAACAAAGTGTTTGATATAAATATCAAAAGATGTACACTTTGAGATCCCTTATCATTCACAAAAAAGCTCCCACCCCCTTACATGTGCATCGAAAGTCGATAAGAACATGCTAGTATGGAGTGCATTTAGTCCATTCTATTTGATCACTTCTGTGCAGTATTGTATTAAGTCCGTTAACTCATCAGTTTTCTCTCCCTTATCTCAAAATGTTAATCCCTTGATATTTTTGGATATCAATTTTTAACCGTTCGTGACAAAATGATATAATGATCATCCAATTGGAACATGTTATTAGCTTCCCCCACAACTTTTGAGGGTTTATAAATAATGCCGATACAATTTATTTGAAATATGGGAATTTACCTAATACTGAGAAAATACTATTAAAAATTTTTACTCGAGCACATCTTATAATTCACCAATAAGTCTATCACAAATAATGTTCATATTCACAAGATAAGTTTATTTACGAGATTGACCTTTGTAAGATGATAAACAAACATATGATAAATCATGATGGTTCCCTTTGATAGAAGCCGAAAAAAAAAGGTCACCCCCGTATGTACGTCCCTACACGACAAATTCTCTCAAACTCCTCATTACCCTCCTTTCTTTAGCCTCCATGACCAAACGCTGGATCACAGCTCTTGCGTTTTTGCTTGTCAACTTTGCTCCAAAAAGTCTGTGCAAAGTACTTCCATTCTTAATCCATTGAGCATCAATAAGAGCTAGTCCCGAACGTCATCTAGAGTACCATCGCTGAACTTGTGTATTTCGTCCCAATACCATCAATCACCCCCTGTTCTTCTTGTCTTTATTCCGTAGATGTATCATCTGAATCATGAGTATAGAGATAAAGACTCTTGTCTTCTCAGATTTGAGTCTGTACGTGTCGGCTTGGTGAGTTAAGTTTCTTCTGATAACTTCAACACCCCAGTTGAAGATCTTCCACACGTCGCTGGATGACATTCTTCGTGTAAACATTCGTAATGAGACATTAAATGCAATACTTCTTCAACGCTTAATTAGTCACATTTTTCCTTGCACGAGAAGAAGCAACATATTCTTCAAATGTCTTTGGATCCTTATCTGTGAAGTCGCCTTCTTTGAACTTGTAGAGACAACATTCATCCCTTCATACTGTAATCCAGTCAAATCTTATAATCATGCCATTCGAACAATTTCAAACCTTATGTGACAGCAATAAACCGTCTTTTTTAATAGACGTCCCAGCGATTCCCTTAAGTATGCAAATGCATAGAACGTCGTCGCTTCTTGCCCCAAAGCGAGATTCCCAGAGGGCGAATTTGTCGTCATTTGATGATCGTTTGACTCACATTGAGTTAGGCACAATCTTCTATCCTTTTATAGTCCTAATCTTCAGCCATAGTCTTCGTAACTGAAGTAGAGTACTTTCGGCTTGGACAACACCACCACGTAGATATACAAGTCGTTATTGAAGAAGTGATAAATGGTAAATAACACGACGACCTTGAATTGGAACTAATGGTAGTGGCTGTCTCAGATCCTGGAAATATGGCGACCTTCAGGTTGATCAAGTCTAAATTTCTCGATTGTGGCTTTGGTAGAAGACACCTCACAAAAATATTCCAGTTCATCAAACTCTGCAAGTGCCTTTCATAGCTTCAAATGTTGGACCAGCAGCAATTCAGGTCTTAGAGTTTGAACATTAAGCCGTCAGCCATAAAAGCTAAGTACAAATGAGAATACGGTTTAGTTCATCAAACGACTCTCGAGGACCAGTTGTGCCAAATGCAAAGCCAGGTTGGACAGATTCATGAATGGCAGGAACAGACGTATTCCATGCATGATCAGATAAGGTAGTCCTCGTAGGTTTTTTGAACCCATCAGTAGATGTTGACCTCTTCCTTCTGCTTGTTCATCTTGACACCTGTTCAAACTCCTTGTCTCAGGTCTTTCAGAAGACATCTGTATCGGTAAGTCTGTCCTCAGCTTGGATGTCGTTTTGCACTGGAGCACTTGAGAAGCGTGTTCCGTTCTGACGCTTCTTCTTTGGGCCCCCGTCCTGTTCCTACGGAGGGTTCTTCATCATCAACTGCCGAAAAAAATTTTTAAAAGAAAAAAGGGGTATATAAAAAAAAGTAAAAATTTTTATTTGTTTTGGGGGGTGTTTTTTTTTGTTTTTTTTTTTTTTTGGGTTATTTGGTTTTTTGGGGTTTTTTTGTTTATTTTTTTTGGGGGTTTTATAAGTGAGAGGTTGGGTATGTGAAATTGGTGGTTATTTGAGGATAGATGTAAAGATTATTTGAAGGTTGAGGATAGTTTGAAGTTAATTTTTTTGGGGTTGGAATGATGGATTGGTTTTATGTATAAGTAGTATTGTTTGATAGTAATGGTTGGTGAGGAAGTTTACGAAAAAAAATCATAAACAGATTGAAAAATGACTATATTACGACTTTTGAATTATTTTGGAAATAATTTTGAAACTGTTCATTGATATTTATATATCCTACATCAATTACTCAAGGAATTTTGATTTCAGTAAAAGACTCTTCTCGAATTCTCTCATACTTCAAATTGACGTGCAACGTCCACTGCCTCCTCATTTTTATTCGCTAATATGCTCAATCGGTGCTAAGGAATAGAAAGCGCTTCATCATATGATTGGTTGCTGAGTTCTGAGAAGTTGTCTTCTAATGCTTTCAATCTATAATCAAAGCCAAACAACGAGGCAAAGTTAGGCAGATTTTGTAGCGAGGAGCTTGTAGTAGTTGCCGGTGTCAAAATTGGTTGTTGTTGTGGTTGAATGATGAAGATGCGGTTTGGAGGGAGAGTTGATCTGTGCAGTGAAGGATGGCACCATGATGGCTTATATTAGTATCAATGAAGAAAGTACTTCTGTTATTCTTGTCGAAAAATATCATCAACACCATATCTTGTTTGGATTCAGCATGTTGGAGACGAAACCAGAAGAAACAGATGAACTCTGTTGTGACCATCAGGTAATTAACCGGAGTAGGGTCACAAAAGTGTCCTTCCAACATCTTTCATATACTTTATCTCATCATCAAATCGTATGGTAATCTTTGACTTCCTCATTTCCTTGATCCTCTGTCTCTGTAGCCTCTTCTTGCGTCTTTTCTCCTTCAACATTTGTTCCTTCATCTTCATCGTCACTATCTTCATCATCTGATGATGAAATACTAGAATCATCTTCATCAGAATCCTCTTCATGTATTATCTCATCATCATGATAGTGACTTTGTATGGACAAAATCATCACCATAACATCTATTCAGTCTGCTCTTCAACCTCATCTACTGAGCTGTCTCAGATTGGTTTTGTGGGGATTTCTTAGAACTTTTTTGCCTCTTGCACATAGCAGAACATAACTGATCCTTTTCAAACTTGAGCTTAGGGAGACCTCGTACAAGTCCTGTCTTGCCAGATATGAAAACAAAGTTCAAAGGAAGATAGGACGACGATGCCATAACCTAGACTTTGGTTTTAGACCCTTTGCCAATAGACAAATAGGAGAGGATGCCATCATATACCCAAGATAATATTATAAAGGTTATCCCCTTCGAGTCCCCGTCAATAAAATCAACACCTTCTAGATTGCGAATGAAGCACGTGTGTTGACAAAAAGCCACTTCAAGATTGGAATCACAGAATTGTCCCATAGAAAATAGATTATGCCCAAGTCCTTCAACGTAATAAACCCTTGAAATAGTAACATTCCCAATCTGATAGTCTCCATAACCCATTATCTTTGCAACTTGATCATTCGAATAAACTGGTACCCAAAATTTACTATGAAATTGGTGAGCAGAGCGATCCTCCGGTTGGTGGCTTCGACAACAGTCCAAATACCAGAGCGATTTGACCACCTCAATCAAATTTTACAGTATAATAATGAATATTGGTTTTTGTGGATCCCAGGATTTACTGGGTTTCCGTTTTGTTAGCAGACCATGGTTTTTAAAACCTATTTTTTGCTGACCATAACTCAGTAATTTTTTATTCTTTGCCTAGGTTTCCCGAAAAAATACAAATTACCAATTTTAATCACAGGTTTGGGTGATTCAGAGTCCTAAGAACTATTCGTTTCAAAGGGCACTTCAATAGTAGTGGTAATCCAGTGTAAAGGCACGCATTTCCACAATAGTGAAGGTCCCGACTGGTAAGGTCTCCAAATATACCTATCTGAGTGAACACCTTTCCTGTTGGTTACCAAATATCTTTCTTGGTTATCATTTTAGTTTAGCATGAGATTTCACCACATTTTCACAGCATTGAGAAATACATACATATCAGAATACATGCAATCATTACTGTTTAAACACAACAGAATCCTAATCATCTGTTCTTGATTTTTGCACAGACCAGATCCATTACCTTTTAACAGTACCAATTTCTTTTAATCAAACTAGATTAACTTTCCTAGGTGAGACTTCTACTTAAATTCTTCGAATTATCTTACTTGGTTTTGCAGAATCCTATCATTCTGTTATTGCCTGTAGGCCTGTGAACCGCTAGCACTAGTAGAAAGTCCTTACACCTTAGAATGCAACACAACGCTAGTTTAAGAAACTATGTTTAGAGAAGTCGAGACTGGTATTGTGTTTTCTTTGGAATGTGAATGATTCGCAAACCTAACCTGCTGTCCTTTTCCTTGGTATGGACCTCATAATTGAGGACCACAATTGTTGATGGCTAGGGCATGATCTACTTATGTGTGAAGCAAATCCTGATGACTTTGGTATACGGGGGATACTAAGGCAACTACTAAAAGTTGATATTGAGGATAATTGCTTTTACATAGTACGACTATATCCCTCAAGGACCAAAGCTTCTTCTGGGTATGCTTGATATACAAGAATGACAGATCCGTTAGTTCAAGCAATTGGGTGTGATTGTTTTCCATGTTATCCTTAGACAAGATACGGTTTGGATCAACAGAGTGGGTCACAGTCTCCTTGTTATCTATCTCTTTTCCTTTAAGTTTTCCTTAACTTCATTTTTTAGGGCTCTAATGACAAACCATGTTTCCTGAAGTTTTGCATTTAAATCAGAAATCTCCCCAACTTTATATTGACTTGTTTGATTAACTCATCACATTGTTCTTTTGATTGAACACGTTTGCTTAATCGAGTCATAAAGTTGCTTATAAGTCCTGTTCAAATCTGCATTCTCAGTACAAGTTTTGTCACTCTATTTCCAATTCTATGTTAAGTGTCTCTATTTCATCCATGTCCATTTATGAACTGAACTATCCTCCACATTTCCTTTTAAGGACTTAATTTGCTCTTTCAACTTGATAATGACGGTGTCTTTCGCGTTGGACTGAGCTTTCAATTTCACTTAATTCAACAACTGAATAAAACTCGAAGCATTTTGATTAAAACAACCCTATTTTCTTGTTGAAAAATTTCGTGATTAAGTTGAGAATCATCTCAAAGTGATGCAATGTTTTTCCAAGAGTTGTAAAACACTTGCAAAGTTTATCGTAAAGTTTCTTTAACAACAAAATCCTTTTTCTGAACAAGCTCATCCGATTCGAGACACTTTTGACATTCAGATCACATGTTTCACCATTTGCATTCACGAGATAAATTCACAACAGTCTTTACACTATCCTTATCATACTTGTGCCAAAGTCCGTTTCGTTTTCACTCAAAACTTGATTCATTTTAACTTCAAAAGTTCTGGACACCAAAGCGATTTGTTCGACAGCCTGTTCCATTGATAAAAGACTTTTTTTGGACATCAGGCACAGTTTCTTCAACCAAGTATCGTTGAAGTATGAAGATATCTTAAATTTTTTATAACGGAATGATTTCATCATCGAAAACAAGCCTTTTTATGTCAAACCCCTTACTTGCCCTCAAAATGAGAGGAGTTAAATTTGCTTTAATCAATCAAAGGAATTGGTATAGTGGAAAACTACTAAGAAGATGACTAATTCTTGTTTTATTAGTGGTTCTAATATCGACAAACCCAATTTGGCAATTGAGGTATGTCCTATACTTACTCTACGATCCCAATTCCCCTAAGATCACATGGGCAGGGCAACCAAGCTTGCAGTGATTAATTCCCAACTATCCTAAAGACCTTGTCTATAACCTAGATAGATTATAAACTCTCTCTGAAAGAGTTCCTGCGCTTTTTAAGTGTTTATTGTGACAGAGGCGGTAACTTGTTTAATTCCTACACTAGGGATAGGTCGTAAATCTACCCTAGTATCTTGCTAATTCCATGTTCAACTGTTCGCCTAATGAGAGAACTAACAAGATCTAAGCCACCTTTAACACTACCAAAACTCAGGGATCAATGACAGGCAATAAAGATATCCAATAAAACATTGGTCAGACAAAAAGATCAAAAATAAATAACCAAGGAATAATTAAAAAATTAAATGACAAGAACAAAATTAAGCATAATAATTATCAAGCATCAACAAATTAATCCGAGATCAAA
The DNA here is from genome assembly GCA_026074375.1 of Tanacetum coccineum. Lineage (NCBI taxonomy): Eukaryota > Viridiplantae > Streptophyta > Magnoliopsida > Asterales > Asteraceae > Tanacetum > Tanacetum coccineum. Next base: position 19,820 of record BQNB010012995.1, on the reverse strand, counting down.
TAAATCATTAAAAATAATTAATTGAAATTAAACGGTTATTGTTGAGGAATCATAAACAAATCATGCTAAAATAATGCTCTCGATCTTCTAGCTGGATTCTGTGGCGAACCCCGAAGGGTTTGCCTTATACTCGGATTAAGCAGCCAAGCTAGTTGCTTCTCCTTTTACTTTTTGTCACTTTCATTGGCTAGAAGAAAACCCCACACGAATTGATATTGAATAAATGAATAAATTCGTCAAGTTTCATCTCAATTTATACTAATTGACAAGTTTGGAACTTGGCAATTGTTGTTTTTGATCTATGATCAAGACGTCGGTAAATAGTTGTGTCTGTGTCATAGTAACGGTCGGGAAAAAAGTGTCTAGCAACTTGTATCTTAAGTCTTAATCTATTTGTTTCATATTTTTATTTAACAACAATTTGCTTCCCTCTCACCTAATGATTAGCCGTTGGTTTTATGCGAATGAGGATTTGATCGAGCATGCATGTCTTTTCCATCGTTACGGCCATGTATGCATGTCTCAGCTGTCTCATTGGTTTACAACTTTTGGTAAAAGTTAAAAGGTTCCTACCATATATCATTCTTCATCCTAACCGTTAGTTAAATTTGAATAAGGATGTGATCGAACACACATGTCTATTCTATAGTTACAGTCATGTATGTGTGCTTCAGCTGCCTTGATAGAGTGGTGCTTCTGGTGATAGATTGTAGAATAATCAACCGTAAGCCTTTCCATACAAAAACCCATATTTACCTTTATAAACTTGTTACTCCTTAGCTTTAGCAATGGAGATGTGTATCCGTGCCAATCTTATGATAGAATACTCGTCACGACCGAGCAATTGAGCGAATTAATTACATGTTATCACATAGATTAGTTGAGTGATTTGAGTTTTTTCATCTTCCTATTTCGTGAGGTGTTTGGTTATGTACTTGTAATAGATCAGATAAATGCTTTAACGGAAAATATTCTTAGGGATACATTTTTATAAACTTCTAAAAGACACTTGAGGACAAGTAGAATTCAAGTGGGGTGATATTTAATGACATCAAATAACATCTATTTTATAGCATTATTTATCCTTTGTTATTAACCATTTTGTATAGTTATTGCAAAGAATTGTTACTTAATCGTTTATATTTAAGAATTGCAGTAATTATATAGTAATTGGTGAAAGATAGCAAAAGGCGCGCATTCTGGAGCTTAAATGAAGATATTTTGAAGATTACTATTCTGAAGACCAATACGCTGTATCCATCAAGAAGATACGGCGTATCCGTACCTGCACTCACCAAAGACCACAGAGAATAAAGCTCAATACGCCGTATCCAGAGAGACTCAATATGCCGTATTCAAAATATGGAATGAATATAATTTTCTAAAAGATATCAAGCGTGGTTCCTACACCAAGAAATCCCTAATACGCCGTATCCAACTCCTTGGATATGCTGTATCGAACCGACTTCCAGACCCTATAAATACAAAACTTAAAAACGAGTTTTAAGTGTGCTAAATCATATTCTCGATACCTAAACCATAAAAGTCGATTTTCAGAGGAGAAAAAGAGCAGAAGAGGTCGAGCAACGTTATCAATTCCATAGAAGACATCATGTAATTCCATATACTTTAGTAATCATTCAGTTTTTGGTATCATTTGTTAACTCGGTTAGTTTACCTTGGCTAAATAATTGCTCTTGTATTTATTATGACGTTTGAAAGCTAATACCTTTAGGTATTAGCCATTATTATGAAGATCTGAATGTTTGGCATTTGTTAATCTGGATTTTTGATTTATCGTTGTATGCTTGTTTATGTTTATCAATTAATACTTGTTTACGCGCTTTTGTATGCGACCTATCATTCAACTGGATCAAGTGAAGCGGACCAAGTAGATCTAAAGTCTGGGATAGCTCTAAATATAGTAATTTATACATTTATATTTATAGTTACACAAATATTGTCCTTCTAAGTCTGTGTCTAGGATACGCTTCAGGCTTAACTAGTTAATTGGATATTGCCAATGGTTTATTAATCGTGTTGACTAGCAGGTGACCTAGATAATTCAACAAGTAACATTCTGATTCTATTAGATAGTTGGACAAGTGGACTACTAGTGTATAAGTTGCCATTAAGTGAGCAAGTACAGTCTCTATGAGCTAGGGTTTAACAAGTTCACCATTGCTTTAATCCCTAAGATAGATTATAATAAGCAAATAAGGATGCTTTATGTGGATGCTTTAATTATGACAGAATTAATGTGTCTAGGTCTTAGGATGATGTAAAGCCTAAGTTTTAAGAATGATATACCACCTCGAGAGAAGAAATCATTGCACTTAATAAATAAACCAACTTTCTAATCGTATTAGTAATGGTTAATACAGTTTTCTTATATTTGGCTTGACCGCTCTTTTATCTTTTGTTAATTAGCTTGCGTTGGTTAAAGTGCCTTGAATTGATTGTAGTCACCAACCAAACCGTGCCAGTCTCTCAGGCTGAAAACTCCCTTTTTCCTGTTAGAATTAGGATTTAGACTGACATAGGTTTAACATAGGTTTAGAATAGAATAGAATTAACATAGATTAGATAGGCAAGATATTAATTAAATTGATAGATTTAACCTCGGTTCAAGTGTTCGACACCTTACTTACCATGAAACTACTACAGATCGGGTACACTGCCGTTAAAGTGTTGTTTTTTGTTTAGTCTGCAAAATATAAATTTAAAACTTGAATCAATAAAATATACACCGCACAACGACACATCAAGTTTTTGGCGCCGCTGTCGGGGAGTGAAAATTAATCTTGATTTTTATTTGATATTTTGGTTTTTAACATTAGATTAGATCTAAGCTTTAGGATTAGTGTAATTTAGATTAGTGTATATCCTTATATATTCTATAATATTTGTATATTTATCTTTAATTGTTTGCTTGTATATTTATGTGTCTAATTGTTTGCGTATTTATTTGTTTTTCTTAATACACTATTCTGGTCGATAGCTGAATACGACGTATCCACTTCCATCGGATACGGCGTATCCAGTTCTCTGTCCAATACAGCGTATTCACTCAAACTGATTAATACGGTGTATCTACTTCCATTGGATACGATGTATCGGTCGTCTGATAAAGTTCTTTTCCTTTCTCGAACTTATAGCCAATTTTTTTTTTAATATACCTTCCTCTGCTGGTTCTACTGATAATTTTCTGGGTATTTTTTAGTAAGAATGACAAAGGTTATCAAAGGAGAATTTGAGAAAATTAAGGATGTTAAGGTCAAAGATGTTCCGTTCACTTACGATACACCACTTGAAGTTTTCAACAATGAAGTCAATCGATTAAGCGGAATGGATGATGATTTATTCACATATGAAGTTGAAGTTGCTAACATCCCAGGTGACTCAAAAATGGATGATGATTCGGAACAGGAAGCTGATGATGATATGGAGTATGATCTGTCTGATGTGTCATCTATTGAATGGTTAGGATCAAAAAATTTCAACTACAAAACAATGGATCATTATATTTTGAAAGCATTATGGATTTACCGGATCAGAGGAGATGATGAAGTAAAGCTCACTGATGAGGAATCTTCTGATGATGAAGATGATATTGCTGAAGTCTTTAGGATCGACACTAATATATTTGATTACGAGATACCTCTTTGTTTAGCATTTAAGGAATTTAACTACCTTCTCGAAGTCAATCCAGATTTACTTACAACATATATTATAGGATTCAAGACCTATGAAAATTACAAGAATGATTAGATCTATGAATGGAACAAGGACGTACTATGGGTTGATGAGAAGCCATGGACTAACACCGGAGTTTGGACCAAACCCACACCAGTTAAACATACTTGCAAGCCTTACAACTATAAGGCTGGGTGTTCGGAATGGCCAACATGTAGTTGGAATGACGATGGAATACTTATATAAACTACGATGATGCTTATAAGATAAATCATGAACATAATAAGAGTGAAGAATTATGTGAAGTTCATGAGCTACCGGTGTGCAATATAATGAGATATATGATGATCAAATGTTCGTTCAATGATGATGAAGAGTATGTTGTTGTAAAAGAAGATGAATACGGTGATCTTACTGTTACAAGAAAAGAGGCATGCCGAGCTTACCAAGAAATCTTTCAGATTATGGACGTAGGATGGATGGTGACTAGAGCTAAATGAAGAGAAGTTGAAGAAAAGTATAACTTAAAGACTTCATTGTAAACAAAAGTGCTTCCCGGGAGACAACTCGGATTGTTATTTAATTTTGTTATTGAGTCTGTCTTCCCAGACATCAAAACGGCGTATCCGCTCCGTACCATACGGCGTATTAAATGTTTGGACGTTATGAGTCTTTATTTTATTGCACTTTAAAAACTTTATTGTCAGATTTTGAATACGGCGTATTCATTCATCTGATACGCCGTATTCACCAGACTGACCCCGCAATTAGTTTGTTTAGTTTAGTTTAAATTAACCGTAGATACCAAGATAGGAATGTAATACCAAGATAGGAATGTGCAAGCCTGTTTTTTATAAAAGACCTCTGAAGAAGAAATATCGACGAAATATTGTAAGATCTAACAAAATCTCGAGAACTAAGTGTTGGAGTCATGAAACCATCAAGACGCTGTTCAACACGAATCTTGCTCAATAAAAGTAACTTGGAGAAATATACAGCAATTATCAGGGTAAGTTACCATTCTCTAATTTTTTTTAATTCTCGTATTTAAAATTTTATATATACATGAGGACGTTTATATAATGTCAAGTGGGGATGGAAAATTAGAATGTTACTTTCCTATTTTTCACATTAAAATGCGTTAATTATGCGTAAATTTAAAATAATAATTCAAAGCATACTTTTTGAAATCGACATGTACATAACCCGCACACACAATAACTCTTTGATTAGTATATTATGAGAATTTATGCCTTTCTGTTCTACTGATTTACCAAATTCCACAAAATATGGAGTGTGCCGTGTTGTTGTAGATCTTTAGACTTGGCTTAGTATATCTCTCGAGACCGTAATGATAAGGACTAAGGATTTAGATGGAGTAACGTGTTTAAATTGGTAAAATTTAATGGATACACCCAAATCCGCCTTACATGTTGCTTATTAACTATCAACAAACTACAAAAACACCGGGTATAGTTAACCTACCTTTAAACTCCATTTCCCACTCTCGATCTTAAGAGTGAGGAATCCACTAAACAACCGAAGCCATCCTCTAGGAATTTACACCAACTATTTGTTTCGTTACAAACCCTACACCTTAACCTACCTCTGTTTAGAATTAATTTTTAATTTACAGTTGCTAAGTTGCTTAAAGTGTAAAAGTTTGTATGTCCCTAGTCTTGTGTCATTTCTATCTTTTGGTGCGGTTGTAAAATTATTACACATTGCAAAGGGAATGTATATTCTAGTCAAAGCCATGTGATTTTCACTACCATAACAAAATTAATGTGATGAAGAACGAAGACCTACGAAGGAATTTTTTCCCCGGAATTATTATGATGTGAAGTTGTGAAATTACAAACACCGCGATTTGAAGAATATTAGAAAAAAATTGAAAAATAGAAAAAGTACAAAAAAAGAGGTGAGAAGAGAAAAGTTTGAAGATAATTGTTGTCACCATTACTCCAAGGAATTACATGAATGATCGTTATTCTTTTGAATATCTAAAAAATCAACGATTATAGTACTGTACAAATGTAATATCTGCCACTATACCTTGTAAGTATGTAAATTTTTTGGGATGATGGGAAAGTTGACCGTGAGGTAACTGCCAACTTATGGATTTGTTGTTTTTTGATCTATGATCTTGACGGTCGGTAAATAGTTGGGTCTGGGTCATAGTAACGATCAGTAGAAAAAAGTTCCCCTACCAACTTGTATCTAATCTTAATCTATTTGTTACATATTTTTATTTAACAACAAGTTTGCTACCCTCTCACCTAATGATTATTCGTTTTTTACGCGCATAAGGAGTGATGAGCATAGCATGTCTATTCCGTCGTTACTGCCATGTGTATGTATGTCCAGTTGCCTCGTGCGTTTAATGACTTTTGGAAATTAGAAGGTTCCTACCCTATATTATGCTTCACCTAACCGTGTGGTTAAATTGAATGAGATGTGATCGCACACACATGACTGATTCATATAGAGTTAACGCCTTTGTAGGTGTCTTCACTGCGTTGTTGAGTGGTGCTCTAGTAAAGATTGTAGAAAGAACAACCGTATGCCTTTCCGATACAAAAAACCCATATTTACCTTTAGAAAACTTGTTACGACGCCCTTAGCTTTAGCGTTAAGATTGTATCCTTGGTGCCAAATCTTATGATAGAATACTCTTACTCGTCACGGAGCCGAGCAATTAAGCGAATTATTACATGTCTTATCACTAGATTAGATGAGTGATATGAGTTTTTTCATCTTCCTATTTCACGAGGGTTTGGTTATGTACTTGTAATAGATCCAAATATTATCTTATTAAAAATAAACGAAAATATCCTTAGGATCATTTTTATAAACTTCTAAAAGGATACTATGAGGATAAGATTTTTTTTCTTATAGAATTCAAATGGGGGATATTTTGATGACATCAAATAACGTCTATTTTATGAGAATCAGTTATCCTATGTTATTAAACCCATGTTGTATAGTTATTGCAAAGAAATTGTTACTTAATCATTATATATTTGAGATTGCAGTAATTATAGATAAATGGTGAAAGATACAAAAGCTCTTTCTGGAGCTTAAATGAAGATATTTTTTATAATACTATTCTGATGACCATACGCCGTAATCCCATCAGTAGATACGGCTATCGCGTGCGTGTGCCTGCACTCACCAAAGACCACAGAGGAATAAAGATCAATACGCCGTATCCAGAGGACTCAATACGCCGTATTCAAGATATGGAATCAATATAATATTCTGGAAGATATCAAGCGTGGTCCCTACTCCAAGAAATCCCCAATACGCCGTATCCAACACTTGGATACGCCGTATCCAACCGACTTCCAGACCTTATAAATAGAAAACTCAAAAACGAGTTTTAAGTGTGCTAAATCATATTCTCGATACCTAAACCATAAAAGTCGATTTTCAGAGGAGAAAAAGAGCAGAAGAGGTCGAGCAACGTTATCAATTCCATAGAAGACATCGTGTAATTCCATATACTTTAGTAATCGTTCAGTTTTTGGTATCATTCGTTAACTCGGTTAGTTTACCTTGGCTAAATAATTGCTCTTGTATTTATTATGACGTTTAAAGGCTAATACCTTCGGGTATTAGCCATTATTATAAAGATCTGAATGTTTGGTATTTGTTTATCTCGATTTATTGATTTATCATTGTATGCTTATTTATCTTTATCAGTTAATACTTGTTTACGCGCTTTTGTATGTGACCTATCATTCAACTAGATCTAGTGAAGCTGACCAAGTAGATCTAGAGTCCGGGATAGCTCTCCATATAGTAATTTATACATCTAGAATTATAGTTACACAAATATTGTCCTTCTAAGTTTGTGTCTAAGATACGATTCGGGCTTAACTAGTTAATTGGATATTGCCAATGGTTTATTGATCGTGTTGACTAGCAGGTGACCTAGATAATTCAACAAGTAACGTTCTAATTCCATTAGATAGCTGGACAAGTGGATACTAGTGTATAAATTGCCATTAAGCGGTAAGTGGGTAAAGTCTCTATGAGATAGGGTTTAACAAGTTCACCATTGCTTTAATCCCTAAGATAGATTATAATCAACAAATAAGGATGCCTTATGCAGATGCTTTAATTGTGACAGAATTAATGTGTCTATGTCTTAGAATGATGTAAAGCCTAAGTCTTAAGAATGATATGTCACCCCAAGAGAAGAAATCATTGCCCTTAATAAACAAACCAACTTTCTAATTGGATTAATAATGGTTAATACAGTTCTCTTATATTTTGCTCGACCGCTCTTTTATCTTTTGTTAATTAGCTTGCGTAGGTTAAAGTGCCTTGAATTGATTGTAGTCACCAACCAAACCGTGCCAGTCTCTCAGGCTGAAAACCTCCTCTTCCCGTTAGAATTAAGATTTAGACTGACGTAGGTTTAACATAGGTTTAGAATAGAATAGAATTAACATAGATTAGATAGCCAAGATATTAATTAAATTTATAGATTTAACCTCGCTTTTAGTGTTTGACACCATACTTACCACGAAACTACTACTGATTGGGTACACTGCCCGTTAAAGTGTTGTTTTTGGTTTAGTCGAAAAAATATAAATTTAAAACTTGAATCAATAAAATATACACCACACAACGACACATCAAGTTTTTGATGCTGCTGCCGGGGAGTGAAAATTAATCTTGCTTTTTATTTGATATTTTGGTTTTTAACATTAGATTAGATCTAACCCTTAGGATTAGTGTAATTTAGATTAGTGTATATCCTTGTATATTCTGTAATATTTGTATATTTATCTTTAATTGTTTGCTTGTATATATATATGCGTTTAATTGTTTGCGTATTTAATTGTTTTTCTTAATACACTGTTCTGGTCGATAGTTGAATACGGTGTATCCACTTCTATCGGATACGGCGTATCCAGTTCTCTGTCCAATACAACATATTCACTCAAACTGATTAATACGGCGTATCTACTTCCATTGGATACGGCGTATCTACTTCCATTGGATACGACGTATCGGTCATCTGATAAGGTTCTTTTACATTCTTGAACTTACAGCCTAATATTTTTAATATACCTTCCTCCGCTGGTTCTACTGATAATTTTCTAGGTATTTTTTAGTAAGAATGACAAAGGTTATCAAAAGAGAATTTGAGAAAATTAAGGATGTTAAGGTCGAAGATGTTCCGCTCACTTACGATACACCACTTGAAGTTTTCAACAATGAAGTCAGTCGATTAAGCGAAATGGATGATGATTTATTCAGATATGAAGTTGAAGTTGCTAACATCTCATGTGACTCAAAAATGGATGATGATTCGAAATAAGAAGCTGATGATGATATGGGGTATGAACCGTCTGATGTTGCATTTATTGAATGGTTGGGATTAAAAAATTTCAACTACAAGACAATGGATCATTATACTATGAAAGCATTATGGATTTACTGTATCAGAGTAGATGATGAAGTAGAGCTCACTGATGAGGAATTTTCTGATGATGAAGATGATATTGCTGAAGTCTTTAGGAACGACACTAATATATTTGATTATGAGACACCTCTGTGTTTAACATTTAAGGAATTTAACTACCTTCTCGAAGTCAATCTAGATTTACTTACAACGGATATTATAGGATTCAAGACCTATGAAGATTACAAGAATGATTGGATCTATGAATGGAACAAGGACGTACCATGGGTCGATGAGAAGCCATGGACTAACACCGGAGTTTAGACCAAACCCATACCAGTTAAACATACTTGCAAGCCTTACAACTATAAGACTGGGTATTCGGAATGGCCAACATGTAGTTGGAAAGACGATGGAATACTTATACAAGCTACGATGATGCTTATGAGATAAATCATAAACATAATAAGAGTGAAGAATTATGTGAAGTTCATGAGCTACCGGTGAGCAATATAAGGAGATATATGATGATCAAATATTCGTTCAATGGTGATGAAGAGTATGTTGCTGTAAAAGAAGATGAATACGATGATCTTACTGTTACAAGAAAAGAGGCATGCCGAGCTTACCAAGAAATCTTTCAGATTATGGACGAACGATGGATGATGTCTAGAGCTGAATGAAGAGAAGCTGAAGAAAAGCCTAACTAAAGACTTCGCTGTAAATAAAAGTGCTTCCCGAGAGACAACCCAGATTGTTATTTAATTTTGTTATCGAATCTGTCTTCCGAGACATAAATACGGCATATCCGCTCCATACCATACGGCGTATTGAACGTCTAGACGTTATCAGTCTTTATTTTATTGCACTTTAAAAACATTATTGTCAGAATTTGAATATGGCGTATTCATTCATCTGATACACCGTATTCACCAGATTGACCCGTAATTAGTTTGTTTAGTTTAGTTTAAATTAACCGTAGATACCAAGACAGGAATGTACCTGTTTTTTTTACAGGACCTTGTGAAAGAAATATCGACGAATATTGGTAGAGAATCTACAAAATCTGGAGATACTGAAGTGTTGGAGTCTTGAAACCTCAAGACGGTTGTTCAACACGAATTCTTGCTTAATAAAGTAACTTGGAGAATCTACTGAGCAATTATCAGGGGAGTTTCTCATTCTAATTCTTTTTAATTCTCTTATTTAATGTTTTATATATACAATGAGGATGTTGTATAATTTAAGTTGGGGGATGGGAATTAGAATGTTTACTTGTCCTATTTTTCATATTAAAATGCTTAAATTATGCTCAAATTTAAAAAAAAATTCAAGCATACTTTTGAAATTACATGTTACATAACTCGCACACAATAACTCTTGTTAGATATGAGTGTGCCAGTGATGTTTACCCAAATTCCACAAAATATGAGTGTGTAGGTGATGTTTTAGACTTTAGAAATTGGCTTGGTATATCACTCGAGACCGCAATGATAAGTACTATGGATTTAGATGGAGTAACTTGTTTAAATTGGTAAATTTTAAGATTACACCCAAATCGCCTTTACATGTTGCTCATTAACTAACTACATCGGTTAGTTAACCTCCTGTTTAAACCCTTTTTCCACACTCATCTTTTGAGTGATGATCCACTAGAACAACCCGTAGAGCCGATCCTTTAGGAATTTACACCAACTATTTATTTCATTACACCCTTACACCTTAACCTACCCTGTTAGATTAAGTTTAATTTATAGTTGCTAGTTGCTAAAAGTGTAAAGTTTGTATTTCCTGAGTCTTGTGTCATTTTCTATCTTTTGTGCGGTTAGAAATTTGCACATTGCAAATGGGAATGTATATTAGTAGTCAAAACTCATGTGATTTTACTACTGTTACAATTATTGGTGAATCCGAAGAACGAAGAACTACCAAAGGAATTATTCAGAATTATTATGATCGTGAAGATGGTGAAACTTCACCGAGATTTGAAGTTTAGTTGGTAAATTAAAAAAAATAGAAAAATAAAAAAAGAGAAAGAAAGTTTGAAGATAATCGTTTCGCAAAGAGCATTACTGAAGGAATTACATGAAGGATCGATTATTCGTTGATACGTCTAAAAAAATCAACGATGTAGAGTATTGTACAAAGTGGTAGATATCGCCACTTGCCTTGTAGAGTATGTAAAGTTTTGGGATGATTGGAAAGTTGACCGTTACGGGAACACCAACTTAGGTTGTTGTTTTTGATCTATGATCAAGACGTTGTAAATAGTTGTGTCCTTATCATGTTAACGGTCAGAAAAAAGTGTCTAGCAACTTGTATCTTAAGTCTTAATCCATTTGTTTCTTGATTTTTAGTTAACAACTATTTACTTCCATCTCACCTAATGATTAGCCGCTGGTTTTACGCGAATGAGGACTTGTTCGAGCGTGCATGTCTATTCCGTCGTTACGGCTATGTATGCATGTCTTAGTTGCCTCGTTGGTTTACGACTTTTGAAAGTTAGAAGGTTCCTACCCTATATCATTCTTCATCCTAATCGTTGGTTAAATTCGAATGGGGATGTGATCGGACACACATGTCTTTTCCGTTGTTACGGCCATGTATGTATGCTTTAGCTGCCTTGTTAGAATGGTACTTCTGGTGAAAGATTTTAGATTGATCAACCGTACGCCTTTCTATACAAAAACCCATATTTACCTTTATAAACTTGTTACTCCTTAGCTTTAGTGGTGGAGATATGTATCCTTGCCAAGCTTATGATAGAATACTCGTCACGACCAAGCAATTGAGCGAATTAGTTACATGTTACCACATAGATTAGTTGAGTGATTTGAGTGTTTTCATCTTCCTATTTTGTGAGGTGTTTGGTTGTGTACTTGTAATAGATTGAATAAATGCTTTAAAAAATATCTTGAGGGATACACTTTTATAAACTTCTAAAGGCTACTTGAGGACAAGTAGGATTCAAGTGGGGGGATATTTGATGACATCAAATAACATGTATTTTATAGCATCATTTATCCCATGTTATTAACCCATTTTGTATAGTTATTGCAAAGAATTGTTACTTAAGCGTTTATATTTGAGAATTGCAGTAATTATGGAGTAATTGGTGAAAGTTAGCAAAAGGCGCGCATTCTGGAGCTTAAATGAAGATATTTTGAAGATTACTATTCTGAAGACCAATACGCCGTATCCATCAAAGAAGATACGGCGTATCCGTGCATGCACTCACCAAAGACCACAGAAGGATAAAGATCAATACGCCGTATCCAGAGAGACTCAATACACCGTATTCAAGATATAGTATTTAAATATTCTGGAAGATATCAAGTGTGGTCCCTACTCCAAGAAATCCCCAATACGCCGTATCCAACACTTGGATACGTCGTATCGAACCGAATTCCAGACCTTATAAATAGAAAACTCAAAAATGAGTTTTCAGTGTGCTAAATCATATTCTCGATACCTAAACCATAAAAGTTGATTTTCAGAAGAGAAAAAGAGCAGAAGAGGTCGAGCAACGTTATCAATTCCATAGGAGACAACGTGTATATCCATATACTTTCGTAATCGTTCAGTTTTTAGTATTATTCGTTATATCGGTTAGTTTACCTTGGCTAAATAATTGCTTTTGTATTTATAATGACGTTTGAAGGCTAATACCTTCGGGTATTAGCCATTATTATGAAGATCTGAATGTTTGATATTTGTTTATATTTATCGTTGTATGCTTGTTTATGTTTATCAATTTATACTTGTTTACGCGCTTTTGTATATGACCTATCATTCAACTGGATCTAGTGAAGCGGACCAAGTAGATCTAGAGTCCGGGATAGCTCTCTATATAGTAATTTATACATCTAGAATCATAGTTACACAAATATTGTCCTTCTAAGTCTGTGTCTAGGATACGCTTCGGGCTTAACTAGTTAATTGGATATTGCCAATGGTTTATTGATCGTGTTGACTAGCAGGTGACCTAGATAATTCAACAAGTAACGTTCTGATTCCATTGGATAGTTGGACAAGTGGACTACTAGTGTATAAATTGCCATTAAGCGGTAAGTGGGTAAAGTCTCTATGAGCTAGGGTTTAACAAGATCACCATTGCTTTAATCCCTAAGATAGATTATAATCAGCAAATAAGGATGCTTTATGCAGATGCTTTAATTGTGACAGAATTAATGTGTCTAGGTCTTAGGATGATGTAACGCCTAAGTCTTAAGAATGATATGCCACCTCGAGAGAAGAAATCATTGCACTAAATAAACAAACCAACGTTCTAATCGGATTAATAATGGTTAATACAGTTTTCTTATATAAGGTTCGACCGCTCTTTCTTTTATCTTTTGTTAATTAGCGCTTGCGTGAGTAAAAGTGCCTTGAAAATTGAATTGTAGTCACCAAACCAAAACCATCCTCTCTTAGGCTGAAAACCCCCTTTTCCCATTAGAATTAGGATTTAGACTGACATATGTTTAACATAGGTTTATAATAGAGTAGAATTAACATAAATAGATAACAAAGATATTAATTAAATTGAGAGATTTAACCTCGCTTCAAGTGTTCGACACCCTACTTACCACGAAACTACTATCGATCAGGTATACTGCCCGTTAAAGTGTTGTTTTTGGTTTAGTCGGCAAAATATAAATTTAAAACTTCAATCAATAAAATATACACCACACAACGACACATCAGTGGGTAAAAGAGGTCTAGGGTCAACTCGAGGTTGTGTGTATCCAAGTCCATTATGTGAGCCCGAATGATATCCTTGATGTCTTGTTTCCATTTTTCCAATGGGTGCTTGGGAACCTCGAGTGTTTGCAAAGTGAGTTTGAGGTTCTATGGGTTTAACAAAGCTTTTTGAGGAATTTCCATTTTGACTTTATTTTACAAATACTATTGGTTTGTTTAGACTTACGAAAGTGGTTTTATCATTTCTTAAAAATCCAAGACCTTCCTTATCTTGGGACAATTTTTGACGACTTAACATATCGTCTAAAACAATACTACTCTTTTTGAATTTTGAAAAATTCAATGCTTTATCTTGAAGTCTATAAACATTGCACTTTAAAGAGTCAACCTCTTTGGTGAGTACAACACACTTTTGACAAGATTCAACCACCTCTTTATCACTTACAAGTTTCTTTACTTCAATTTCAAGATCATTGATTTTGCTTGAAAGTTTTTAATTATCACTTTCAAGAGAGTGTTTTTCTTTCAAAAGCTTTTCAAAGGTTTTAGTAAAATCCTTGTTAAACCTTAGTAGTTCCTCGTTTTCCTTTTGCAAATCAATAATATCTAATTTATTATTAGAAATAGAAGGGTTAGGTTGTACCTCTTGAGAGTCGACCGCCATAAGACAAGTTGCATCATTTTGAGATTCATTGCCGTCTTCACTATCACTCTATGATCCTCCGACAAAAGCCTTGTTCTCCTTGGGCTTTCTACACTCACTGGCAAAGTGGCCTTCTATTTCGCAATTATAGCAAACACCTTTTTGTTTCGAGATTTCAACACCTTTATTTCTAAAGCTATTTCCATGGCCTCTTCCAAGCCTATTAGCTCTATTACCAAATCGATTGCAGCGTCTGAATCGATTACCTTTGCAGAACAACTTATGGAAGTTCCTAGCCATCAAATTGAATGCTTCGGCTTCTTCTTATTCTTCATCTAAGTCTTTATCACTTTCTACTTGACTATCACTATTGTCACTAGTTTGTTCCCTAGTGACTTTAGCTTTAAGAGCTAAAGACTTGACTTTTTATTTAGTGGTCTTGGAAGCTACGCCATAATTATCCAAGACCATTTCATAAACCTTGAGGTTACCAATTAGCTCATCAAGAGGAAGTGTAGCCAAATCTTTGGCTTCTTTAATCACCGTCACCTTTGCTCTCCATTTTAATAGTAGAGCACGAAGAAACTTTCTTACGTGATTCTTGCTAGAGTAGTCCGAATCTAAAGATTTGAGACTTGTCACAATAACAGTTGAATCGTATGAAACCACTATCAATAGTTTTTTCATGGGAGATTGAGAACTTCTCATATTCTTGAGTGAGAAGATCGATCTTACAATTCTTGACTTGTGAATTGCCTTAGTGAGTGATGATTAGTGTATGCCATATTTCTTTGGCAGTTTTACACATGAAGACTCGCTTATACTCTTTACGTGGTAGAGCGTTGTAAAGAGTCATCTTCGCTTCATTATTCTTCCCAAGTTGCTTCTTTTGCTCATCCTGGAGAAGCTCATATGGCTTTTCCTTCATCAACTTTGTTTTCGAGTCTTCAACTTCAAAGTAGAAATTGTTGTTTTGAATGAATTGCGATAAGTCAATATATTTAGACTTAACATAAGTTTCAAAGCATGCTTTCCAAAATCAAAGCCCGTTGGGTTCTAGCAAAGGTGGTCTTTGCATAGAACACCCCTCAACATAGTTCTCTTGAGCCATAGATCTTTACTTAACTTTTTCAAAAAATATCAATTTTTTGAAAAGAAGTTTTCAACTAAAAATGACTTCTCGGGAAGGTTTTAACGCTTGAAAACTTAAGTAAACGTCTCTGATACTAAGTTTTTAAGAACCGTTAAGAAGAGAGGGGGGGTAGGGGGGTAAATACAGTTTTCTTGACTTCTTTGAAGTTTATAAAACTTTAAGTCTCGAAAGAGCCGAGTGGTGTGATGATCTACTTAGCAAAGAATCAATAAGTAGATAGAAATAGAGAGAGAGAAAGACACCACAATATATACTGGTTCGGGAAGGGGGGTTTAGTCCTTCCGTACATCCAATTATGAATCCCCGACTCCGATACTATACTAGTATAATCCTTATGGTGGACTACAAACCATATTACAATTTAACTCCACCGATATGCACAACGATCGACGCTTACAAAGAAGAGTTACTACCTATGGTATTCCCCCCTCAGAATCCACCCCTAAGAACCCGTGATTCGAATTATTCTATAACCATAAAGACTTCCTCTTGGAAACTTTCCAAACCCCAACTAGATCCCCAATGATCTAGGTTTGATCCCACAGATACAAGACTTCCCTTACAACTCGATTGAATGAAAGACACATAGTTGAACCAAGTCCTAACCTAACCTAGAGAATCGATTTTAAAGAAAGGGTATGAGAAAGAAGACCCTATACTAATAACACACAAGTATGGATTAGGTACTTGTGTGTCTCCCTTGCGAAGATGTGTTCTTTAATAGAATGATATATGAGAAGATTAAGAACACAAGAGGTGTTAGACTTAGAGGATTAGAGAAGAGAAAAGAGAGGAAAGAATGTTTGTAAGTGGTGAGGAATACAAAGGCCAAGAGGGGGTATTTATAGGCCAAAAATCCAAAAGTGGGTAAATAGAATTCGTGTGTGGCGCGCTGGCCATGTGTTAGCGCGTGGCCAGCACGCAAGAGACCCAAACCCATTTTTTTGGGTTTTTGGATTTATAACTACCCGCTCTTGTTAAACCCCCAATTATACTTCACGCTATGACGTTTCAATCATTCTTACACTCAAGGTCAACCAACTTAAATAGCCATTTGATAAAAGCGTTTGTGAAGTATTTAAAAGCCTTTTGCTTGTCCAATATTGAAAAAAAGAGAAAAGAACTATCGGATAAGGGTAGTTTGGGTATTCCTTAAAATGTAACTAGCTTAGTTAGAATCTAACTAATGGTTTGGAAGGCTAGTTAAGGTACAAGACTCGGCCACTCCTAAAATACGTAACTAGCTTGGAATATTCTTAACTTGGAGAGAAAGGGTGTGTTAGGAATCGAGAAAAGACTCGGTCACTCCTAAAATACGTAGCTGGTAGGTCTTCATTAGTTTTTGGAACCTTAAATAGGTAAAAGGGACAAAGCCCATAGAAAGCCCATCAAGGCCTATGGATGCCGCGACTAAGGATGGTATAAGTAACCTCTCCATAGCTTGGAGAGGGTGTTGGTTGGTTTCATTTCTCACACACACATTAATCTAATATTCTCTCTTTACTTTTTCTTAATAGAAACCTTCCTCCCATTCCTTTCTCTCTCTAGTTCTTTATTGATTGGTTAAGTGGTTAGATAATATACATATTCTACAATTGGTATCAATAGTCATGGGGTGATCTAGTAGGTTTTGTGTGCGTTTTTTTCCTTGTCTTTCTTTCTTGTTTTAGGCGTGTTCTTGGTTCGAACCATAACAAAGAGTCTTTACTTTTTGTGGGTTTAAAACCATAAAGATTTCATCTTTATTACTCTTCTATCTTAGTATAAGCTAGTTGTACAAGAAAAACTTTGAAAAACATCAAAAAATTCCATCTTTTTGAAGGTTTTTGGTTCAAAAATTGTTTTGTACCAAGCATCTTGATTTTGAAATTTTTGTGTTAAAAACTATAAAGTTTATGTTTTTAAGGTTCTAATAGGCTTAGGATAGTAAGAAGTACAAGAAAAATCAAGAAAAAACGTCAAAAAGTGTGTCTTTAAGTGATTTGAAAAAGTGGTTTTTTGAAATTTTTTTACACTAGGAGAAGTATACCATTAGGAGAAGTATACCACAGGTGAATTATACCATTAGGAGAATTATACCACAGGCGAATTATACCATTAGGAGAAGTATAACACAGGCGAATTATACCATTGGGAGAAGTATATCATTTGCTTGGGAAAATTATACTAGTTTTCCATTGGGAGAAGTATACCATTTGCTTGGGAGAGGTAACAATTTGCTTGGGAGAAGTATACCAGTTTTTCATTGGGATAAGTATACCATTTGCTTGGGTGAATTATACCATTTGCTTGGGTGAATTATACCATTCTCTTGGGTGAATTATACGACTTCCATTGGGTGATTTATACGGTTATTTCTTTGATTTGTAAAATCCCATGAAAGAAAAACTTCTTTTCCCAATTTTATCAAGAATTGTAAAATCCCGTGTAATTCTATTATGTCATCACTTAAACATACATCACTTTAACACAATAACCTCTAATCACTAATTCTCATTTAATCAATCAATTCAAAATGACAACTTTATCAGAATTCATGATCATTACCGATGCAGACAACCGTCCTCCCATGTTGGAAAAATCTATGTATGATTCTTGGAAGAGTAGAATGGAACTATACATAGAGAATCAGGAGAACAGGAGAATGATTCTTAACTCAGTACTAAATGGTCTACTTGTATGGCATACTATTGTTGAAGAGAATGGTACCACTAGGACAAAGAAGTGTGAACTTTCAGTTGCAGAGAAACACCAAGCTGATTGTGATCTTAAAGCTACCAACATCGTTCTTCAAGGTCTTCCACCGGATGTGTATGCCATTGTCAATCATCATAAAATTTCCAAAGAGATATGGGATAGAGTTAAGCTTCTTATGCAAGGCACGAAATTGTCATTACAAGAAAGGGAATGTAAATTGTATGACGAGTTTGATAAGCTTTCATTTATGAAGGGTGAAACACTATATCAGTACTACTGGATATTTGCTCAACTAATCAATAACATGAACGTCATCAACATTTCAATGAGACCAGTTCAAGTGAATAAGAATTTTTTGAACAGTCTACCCTCGGAATGGAGCAAATTTGTGACGGATGTGAAGTTGTCTAGAGATTTACATACTACAAACTTTGATCAATTGTATTCATATCTCGAACAACTTGAGGCACATGCAAATGAAACTCGCTTGATGCGTGAACGATACCAAGATCCTCTTGCATTTGTTGCCAATTTCAATCAACCACCATCTCACATTACCAACTATCATTCTCCATACAACACTACATAGTTTCCTCAACAAACAAACACAATGATTCCACAAGTTCACTCTCCTCAATCATATTCACCAATGAATACAACACCTCATCTATCACAACCACAAATCAGTCATTTATCCGTTTCACCATCACATGAATACTAGTCTCATATGAACCATCAAACCTCATATGTTCCAAAAATGCGTATCATTCACCTCTAGTTTCAACACAACCAATGACTGAGTTCCCTCAATTGGACTCAGGTCTTGCTGTTCCTATGTTTTCTCAAGGAGATGATCCAATTGCCTGTCTCAACAAGGCAATGGATTTCCTGTCAGTTGTAGCTGCTTCAAGGTTCCCTTCAACCAACAATTAACTTAGAACTTCCTCTAATTCGAGAAACCAGGCCACCATTCAAGACGGCAGGGTTACTATGCAACAAGTTTAAGGGAGGCATAGACAAAGTTATGCTGGTACTGGCTATAAAGGTAATGCTACTAGTTTAGGGGGAACAACGCAGGAGGGCAGGCGAGGGTTGTTAAATGTTATAATTGTCAAGGTGAAGGACACATGGCTAGGCAATGCACTCAGCCTAAGAGGCCAAGGAACGCTACATGGTTTAAGGAAAAGGAAATGTTGGCTGAAGCACATGAATCTTGTCAAATTTTGGATGAAGATCAACTAGCATTTCTTGCATATCCGAGCATTCCAGATGGTCAAGCTGCTCAAACAACCATTCCAAACACTGCTGCTTTCCAGACTGAGGATCTAGATGCTTATGATTCTGATTGTGATGATGTCTCTAATGCAAAGGAGATTCTAATGGCCAATCTTTCTAACTATGGTTTAGATGTTATGTAACACCCCTAAATTGGGTCACAGCGGAATATGGGTTGGGGTGGTACTTCATAGATCAATAACACAAGATATATATAAGAACGACCATTAAAA
>BQNB010012994.1:6024-78049 GCA_026074375.1 Tanacetum coccineum | reverse complement strand
AGACAATTTAACTATTTCACCAGGCTTAAAAACTTAAATGCAACAATTAGAAATGTCCCCAGTAGCAGTACATTTTTGACCATGATTCTTGCTTCATAATCGAATATTGAAATAAAAACTACCTTTTATATTTAACTTAACATCCAAACATCATCATCATAATACATACTTCTCGGTAGGCGTCTCGAAAACAAACTCGACATGGACATACATATCTAGAACATACCAACTCAAGCAACATACGAACACGATTTAAAAGAAAAACCATACACGAACTCAACAAACATACAAACTCGAACCTACGAACATACTAACACGCTTCAAAAGCAAACCCATACACGATTCTAAAACGTACGTGAATACTATGATTATAGATGTCTTACATAAAACATATAATTTGAGCCTTCAAAGGGTGACGAAAGGGGTCCGAAAAGGATGACGAAAGGCGTCATTTAACACAAACCATGCCATTTAAGGGGTCCGAAAACAAGGACAATAAGATCCATAGATCTACTCGTCATGGATGATGAAATGATGGCTGTGGTAGTGGTTATTAGATGTTACGGATCATGCGGGTTACGTATCAAGACGTTAACGCCTTCAAAAAATACGTGCACGCTTTTAAACAACATGTGTATTTGCATATTGTCATTGAAATTATTATATAAGACCACAAAAATCACTATACCTAATAGATCAAAATAAAACAAGAACATCAACACATATTGAAAAGAGTTTCATGTTTATTGCCGGGTGCCAATTAAATACAAAATAAAACCACAACATAAAGAATGCACATCAGTTTCTAACCCATTACTTACTACCGAAGTATGCAATCTAACCCTTGAAATTATTTTTCCTAGAATTTCGTGATGTGGTTAATAGTATATATGGTCAAGATCCATAAATTGATAACCATAGGCTTTGACACTTTAATTTTTCTTTTTCACAAAAAGGAAACTATTTCTAGCAAGGATAATGAGCAAATGATGTACATGAGAATAGGAGATGATGGTCACCATGTCATAGATGAACAACATCATGACAACAAGTATAACAGGAACAATTCGACACCCAACTACATGTCACTACCAAAAAAATTATCACATCCATATTAATCCATTACTCTTTACCCTAACGATATCACATAGCAAAAAAATTAAAAATAAAAACACACAATTTTATCATTACCAATAAAGCAATCGAATTTCAGATCGGCGAAAAAAAGGAACGTAAAAGGTTACGGTTAAACACTTGATTTTTAGTTAGAATTGGGTATCACAGATGATGAAACAAGGATGGGGAAAAGAATTAATGGTGCCGGTTAGGGGTGTGAATCGGGTCGGGTCGGTCGGGTTCGGGCCAATCAGGTCGGGTCAATTCGGGTCAAAGCTCAAAAAAACCATACCCGAACCCGACCTTGTTTAAAACTCGGGTTACTTGGGTTCGGGTCAATCGGGTCGGGTGAATTCGGGTCGGGTCAATTCGAGTTCGGGTCAACCCGAATTTGAGTAAAATGACAAAAAAATCTTTTTTTACTTTTTGAAATAGAAAATCAATTAATTTATATTGAAAAAAATAAAAAAAAATATTCGGGTCAATCGGGTTGACCCGAACCTGAGTTAGCCAAAACATTTCAACCCGAGACCCGACCCTATTTAGAACTCGGGTCATTCGGGTTGACCCGAATGACCCGAATAAGATTTTTGACCCGAGTGACCCGACCCGAATAGGTTCGGGTCGGGTTCGGGTCGGGTCTGCTTTTTTGACACCCCTAGTGCCGGTTATGGGTGTGATTTTTTTTCAACATATGTATGATCGATGAAGGAAATGAAGAATGATGGTGGTTCTTTTAAGGGAATATGTTGCCTAATAGTAACCAAGTTTGATGACTGTTCCAATTAAGTCACTCAAACTTTATATCAACCACAAAAACCACTCAACTTTCAATATTGTTTCATTATTGTGTAATTTTTCAAAAAAACTATCTGTAAGATACTCATATGTGCATTATTTGGTTGTACCTTAATAATAAATACCCACCCCTGAATTTCACTAACCCCAACCAACTTGATATACAACCAATTTATGCACATGTGAACAAAGATATATGCCACAAAATAATAACCAAGTTTGAAAAGTGTTCCGTTTTAGTTACTCAAACATAAAAATTACATAATAATAGAACACTAACGAAACTTTGAGTGACTAAAACGGAACACTTTTCAAACTTGATTATTATTTTATAATCAAAACAAAGTTACAGTGACTAAATTGGAACAAAACTGAAACTTGGTTACTATTTCATGATTTTAACCCTTGTTTTAATGATGAATTTGTGCAGATCCGGAAAGAAGGTGAAAAAACAGTATATGTGAGAAATTAATAATTACTTCTCCATATAATAAGGGACAGTTTTTGAATATAATAAATGTAAAGTTCTTATAGTACCCTTTGAGATTTACAAGCAATGGTCTAAACTTTTTATTAATTACATAAATGGCCGAGGGAAACAAAAGATCGAAGCACAAAAGAAGAACGCAGAAAAGAATCAGATCTTAATTCGAAGCTCGTGCCGTTTAAAGAGTACTATTTATAGCTTTTGCAATTTCTCCATAGGTATAACTTTATTATTGATAAACCCCGTGGATAAATAGGGTACTATTTGTACTCTATTATTGATAAATCCTGTGGGCCCAAGGCCAAGCTCGTGGGCCTATTTATTCATTAAATATTTGACAGGGTAGCTTAGGGAGGCGGCTCAACGTAGCCACCTAGGTCTGAGGATCAGACCCGCTCAGATACCATGTTAAACAATGAAAACCCCGTAGGATGTTTTGTATTATTCATCAAATATTTATAAAGACAATAACCTGGAAACCTTAGTGGATCCAAAACCACAAGCCGAGCTTGGCTCATATTTATCATCTAACAGACGATACATATTTCAAACCAAAAACCATATATCTGCTTTCACTTTTGATACCACCAATCGGCTGATTTATACAATGTATATGTGTGCATGCATACTATACGTATGCAAAAGTAACATAGGTTTTGATATTCCTTTGTTAGTATCGAACGGCAGCAAGAACTCAACCCGAAAGGGATTACTTTGAGTATATTTAATCAAGAACATAAAACCTTAATTTGTTTGTGGTGTTTATTCGTGAAGCAAGCACTAGCATCTTAACGTGCTCGTGTGACGTGTAGTGTAAGCATACCATAGAGATGGTTATTTTAATCACTAAAGTTTTAAGATTCAAGATCTATACTCGTTTATTGCTTTAATTCAATAAACAAAAGGTTAGTAAATTATTTGTTTAATTTGTGTGTTAATTTATAACACTGAACTTGATCAAATCCATTTGCATACTCGTAGTAATTGGTTACTAATATTATAAAATTCCAATAGTAGCATCACGAGTCAACTCGTTTGATGTTATAGGTTACGCACCATAAAAAATTATATATCCGCTACGTATACTTTTAATTAATTATTTTATTAAAAAAACATGACATTAACATGCATTCTTATCATGTATAGTTAACTAAAAATTAGATTTTGATTTATATTAATGGTTAATTAAGTTTAAAAAAGGTAGATCTATCAAATTGTTAATTGAATCGGATTTTTTTATATATGTATCTTTCGGCCTTAAGACTCTTGAAATCAAATTATTTGATTTATGCACTTCACTAGGCACCAGCTCGAAAACCTAGTGAGAGTCCTTTGGTTCTTCTTTTGGGGAAGACTCTTTCCTTGTAATGAGGATTGACAACTCGAGCATTATTTGATTTACTACTTTATATAAAGTTTGTCTTCTTCTCTACCTTTTCTCTGTCTGTTTTATTTGCTTATATGTGGTACGTGTTTAATTACACATACCTTTAACCTTTAAAAATAACCCTAAACGACAAAAAACGCACATAAAAATCCATATATATGCTTGTTTTTGTATTTATATTGTGCAGGAAACGGATATCCGAGGAAAGAACGAAAAATCAAGCAAAAACGGACAAAACCAAGCACGGAATGGAAAAGAGTGGAAAAGCAAAAGTCAAAGTCAAATTCAACCCCGGGATACGGCATTGGAAAGGGCATGGAAAAACGAACCCGAAACCCTATCATGATAAAGTGGGCCGACCCGTACCCATTTTAGTGGGCCAAGTCAGCCCACTATATTTAATAAAAACCTTTTGGCCAAAACAAAAATCCCTTTATTGAACGATTGACCCAAAAACATTCAATCCTGGCCCAAATGTAAAACCACTTAACGGCTGTTATGTCCCTAACCCTTTTATGCTTAACTGTCGTTAGTCGAAAGGGACTAACTTTGCAACAATGCCATACACAATGGAGGGTTAAAAGTGCCAACTCCTATAACTCTTAACTCACCAACAAGGACGACTCCTGCAATATCTCACTACACATTGAGGGATCAATTTTGACAACTCACCAAACTGTTACCTGTTAAAACAAACATACTGTATATCTCCCTCATTTCCCGCCAAACCCTAACCCACCACTATAGCACCCTGCAATACCAAGACAAACCTGTCTCTCTCTCCCCAAACCCCGCAGCTTAACCCCACCTCACATATAACTCCAAACATCCACGCTAGCAATCCTAAACTAGTCCATTGGCTGATAAAATTAAGGGTTGTGATCAAAGGGATTGGGCACCAAGGCAATTTGATGGCTGAGATGATGTTTGGTTTCCTCTCACCAAACAAACACAAGAAGCACAAAGGCTTGAAGACCTGAGAGCTTATAGAAAGAAGAAAAGACAAAAGATAGGAGTCATCTAGGAGTAGTTGTAGTGTAGTTTTAATTCATGTTTATGTATTTTTAATTCTGCCATTTTGCTTTTAACCTTGTAAACTTTTCTTTTTAATGAAATTTATATTTTATAAAAATTCTGTTTTGTATGCTTTAGAAAAAACTGCTTATTTGAATTGCTTGTTTCTAGTGCTTATTGTTGTTTCAAAAATGCTTAACATTACTTAAGTAACCTAATGATCATATGGTCTTAACCTTTTGTTCTTTAAAATTCAGTTTTTGAAAGTTAAAATTGGTTTGGCTTCTTTAAGGAGTGTTTGGGTCAAGACTAAAAACGGGTCAAACTTGGTTTAAAAACTGATTTGGTCATTTGGGCAGCTTGCACAAGCCTTTTTAAACTGTTTTTAATCTATTTTCAAAAGCTTTTTAGTCTTAAGGGTTGTATCTAAGTTTTCTTTTAGTGGTGTTGAAATCTGTGGTTCAAAACAGTTTTCATAGTGCCTTTTTGATTTAGCCTTTGAAATTAGTTGTTAAGTAATGTTTTTGGGTTGTTATTGATGTCACAATGCAATAGGATAAGTGCCATTTAGTTTACTCTTGTGTTAGTTAAAAACCTGTCAAGACAGTTTTTAAAGTAAAAAGCCCTTTTTTCAAGTTAAAATTTAGTCAAGTTAGAAATAGGTTTAGGGTCTGATTTTTCTTGCACAAGTAGCTTATAGTCCTTAGTCAATCTGTTTCAGCTTATTTTTCATTTTTAACTTAATTTAGATAGTTAAAATTAAGCCTGCATTTAAGTTTTTTTTTGTCTTTTGAGAAAACCAAATCAGCATATGCTGACTGAACAGCCTTTTTCACAAGGCTTTTTCTTTGCTTACTTGTTTTTCAAACCTCAATCTCTTTTGCTGTTTTAGAAAGCCACTAGGATAAGCTCTAAGCTATTATAAGCCTTAAGCCCATAAGGACCCTTTATGTGGCTTGAAAATAAGCCCAAACATTGTCCCTTTGGCTGTTGGGTTACCAGTTTGTGCCAAAGGCTCATCTTCCTGTTTTAGCTTCTTGGCTTATTTCTGTTGCTTAACTTAGGTTGATTTATGCTTATTAGGTTAGATTTGGCTTATTTTAGCTACTTTTACTAAGGTAGAGCTTATGTGATCTTATTTGCATCTTTAGCTTAAAAATTTTAAGTATAAAAAGCCCTTAGTTACTCTGTCATTTCTAGCTTATTCTAGCTTAATGTCTTAGCTTATTTTTGTTCCTAGAAGCTTATTAGGGGTAGTATTAAGTCTGTTTTAGTTTATTTTCTATTTTCATTTGCTTAATGTATCCAAAATAGCTTAACTGTTAGCTTATCTTGCGACTTAGTGTATATTAGCATTCTGTCAAGTTTCTCTTACTCATTTCAGCTTATTTTCAAGCTTTCTCAAAAAGTCATTTTTTAAAGTTTTATATTTTTACTTGTTTTAAAAAGTTGCAAAAAGAAAAATGAAAAAAAAATGTTTACTAAAAAGGGAGGCATGGGGGTCGAACCCATGACCTCTCCCTTGTTTACCAAACACACTTAACACCACTCTCTGTTAACACTAGTGCCCTTGGGCTTATATTCTAACTTCCCACGACAGGACTTGCGAAAAGTATTTACTTATAATGTGTTTTCTAAGCAAAAAAGGTTTTGCAATTTTACCAATGACATTCAACACTACATTATGACTTGCAAGGCATGACACATAGATGCGAGTTCATGCAAGGACATGGTTTTGATGAAATAGTCTAGGGTTTTGGTTGACCTTTTATTATCTGAAGAACTTGTGTCTTTTGACACATGCAAAGTACAATATATAAGTTGGTTTTTCTCTTCCTGTGATAAAAGAGCACCTAAAAGGTAACAACTTATTTTTTTCTTAACTTGTGTAACAAAGATGTATGCATCCGTCTTTGTTCACCATTTGACATACATTTTATTAAACTTATGTGATACCTATATGTAATTTAAATCGATGCCAACCAATCTAAGAACACTTGTAATTGGGTTTTTCTCTCTAGTTATACCTCATGTTAATTTTAACCCAAGGCAATTTTTCTCTATAGGTCGGACCTATGTTAATTAATGCAAGTTCTTACATTGGTTGACTTATTCGAGTATGCTTGGTCAGACCTTGGACCCGAGGCATAAGATGAGATAAAACATGTACATGACATTACTATATGTGTTACTAATGCCATGTGTCTTAAAAATCTAAGATTTTCATTTTCAATGCAATTAACGCTCGTCACTTACCTCTTGCCCCATTTGTTTACTAGTTGGTCAGACCTTCTATAATAAGTGGGAGTTCAAGTTGGATCTTAGTCTTTTAGTAAATTAATTGTTTTATTTAAATTAATGGGTAGTTTATTTTAAAAGAATTAATTATCAAAAATACTAAAATTAAACTTTCTATGTTCTGATTAATGGTGTTATTGCAACATAAATCGTAAGCGAAAGTTTGTTTTTCTTAGAAAGACAAACCTAGAGAGACTTACTCCTATCTTTTCTCCTTGCTTGACAAAACTAAGATAGGATAAATTTGAATTTTTCCCATTATTTAAAACTCTCTTTTACTCTTTCATTACCCTATTCCGGTTCTGAAATCTTTAAAAGATTAAAGACTTTTGTGTAACTAGATAAAAAGTTTTCTATAGCTACCAAAATTATAACATCTTGCACTTGTCAAGACGATGTATGAGTTAATGACAGGAAATCTCAATAAACCGCAACGAGTAAAGGAAATTACTAGCATGTCTTCTAGGTATTTTTCTTGGACTCACTTTATTTCGTAAGGTGCTAAAACCCTTGTGGCTAGGCAGACCAATTAAGGAGGAATTGCATGCTAATATTCAAGTTAAATGAAAACATGAATGGCTAGTCCCTCATCTACATAAGTAGAGCTTTATATATTTTGTTCAATACCTAAGTACATTGCTACTTGTAGGCATTCTAAGAGAGTGGGAAAGTAAATAAATCGCTATTTGCTTTCTACTAGTGATGTAACACTTACAATGTTGACAAACTCAGTGGGAGCTTTGCGTTTTATTACTGAAAAGACATTCATATAATGTTGACTAATTCGGTGGGAGCTACAAGCTTTATTTTCTTGTTAGTTACCCATATTATTTTTAGCTTGACTTGAAATAGTTCATTACTTTTCGCATATGACCAACCATAGTTTTAAGGAAGATTGCATTTTATTTATATTATAACGTGTTGCTTTCTTGATGTTTCTTCCCGAAATGTTATCTATAGAATAATAGTGCACAATTCCTTATTAAACAACATGGTTCTAAATCTACTTGTAATATCTATGACACTGTCATATTGTTTATACAATCAAGTGCATGTCGTATTGTTTGTATACATTAAATAATGTTGTGCCGCACACAAGTGGGAGAAATCTTAAGTGTGTGAAAGGAATAACATATAACAATATAATTATTGGTTTCTCTTGACCGCAAGGTAAGGAAGCTAATAATTCTACTAGGACTTAAATACATAAGATGTTTGTTGCCCTATTACATTTATACGTCAATATATAATATTAAGCTACTTCAAATCATTGACTACATGTTTTAGTCAATATAATCATGGTTAATTATAAAATCATAATTATGAAGTATGAAATTAACTTGAAAGTACTATTGAACTCAAGAGTATGTTCATAATTACTTTAGTTAGTATACTATTTTTTTATTAAGACATAGATATAAAGTCCTTGAATTAGTTAATGACTCATACCATAAAGTAAGTAGTAAATCTGTTATGTCTTCTGATGTGTGTGGATTGCAAACACAGAAGTTTTACAATCCCCTAGGCAGTGTACCTAATCGTTGTAGTGTAGTATAGGCAAGACTCGGGGGTTGTTATCGTTATCTAGGGGAATAGTTTATGTAGGCTCGAATCGAATGTCACTAAGGTCTAAGGGTTGAGATAAGATTATTTTTGTATTTTTATATTTTTTTGAAAGCATGTAAAATCTCGGTTTTAAAAGGGGTTTGATTAAAACTAAATAACTACTAAACTACTTTTAGACTGATCTAATGGAGAAACTCGTATAGTTAAACAAACGTGCTCACTTAATCATGCACTACTCCTTGGTTTCCTCTTCCTAATCCTATTGCCCGTCACCCTTGCGATGTAATCTGTAAGTATTTCCTAATTCACAAGCGAATTACATGAATCCACTTTCTATGCAATATTACATTAAGACAACGCACAAGTAAGATAGTATGAAGACTATTACAAGGCTCCTAAGAGTTATTACACGCTTTCAAACACTTAAAAGGTGATCAACCATTTTAGGGCAAGGTAGTATGAAGACTATTGCGATGGTATCCTTTCTATACAATTATGTTTCCCTAGACGTCTTCACAATCAACGAAGAAGCTAGTTTTCTAGAGCCTAACGCGCACACCACCAACAAGAAGCAATAGTAAAAGGAATTACAAACCAAGTTTCATGCAATCATAAGCAAACACTAATAAATTTAGCCTACCATGTTAATTAAAAGCGAAGAACGGTTAATCAAATAATACATAGACATATCGAAAGATTAAAGAGATAAAAGAACTTCACTTTAATTAAACATGGAGTAATGGTGGATATAAAAGGGTTTAAGAACCCTAAAAACATCTGCAAATATGCACCAAGTCGTTCCCTAAGTATTACCCATGAATTCCACTCTCAAAACCTTAAAAATAAAGGTTGTATATATAGGAAAATAATCGTGACGGCGTCGCTTGTTAATTGCGACGTCGTCAGCCCGCCGATTATTCTATGGGCTTCTTTAAGTCGGCTACTTCAGACGTTGTCACAGAATTTCTGACGCCGTCGCTTGGGCCTTCTGACGCCATCACAAGGGTTTGTGACGTCGTTTCCACGCACTATATGCCCTCTTGATATCAAATTTCGTGTAGAGTTGAATTCTTGTCCGTTTCTTCCCAAATTGAGTCCAAGTCACGTGTATTTCGTCCAAATGCCATCCAACTGCTAAAAACACAAAAAGAAACGACTAAGCATGTATTTTGGACATATTTGCATGATTTAGGGGGTTAAATGACTCTGAAAAAGTGTATAAAATGACACCTCGTCAAATATCCCTACACTTGGGATTTTCTTATCCTCAAGTAAATGAGCTTTTCTACCTAGTCAATAGCAATATCAGAGGCATTTAACCTACTCAATAAAGATAATTTATGGCACAACCAATTATACCTCATAGTTAAAAGCACATAAATTATATACTAGCACCTCTCATAAGTGTTTAGATTCTCTCTTTCGCTCTGGTGTATAATGAATTATAATAATATGGAAAACGGGAAAATAAGACTCATTACCTGTCATAGCATATAAATTATCATAGGCTTGATAAAGGATTAAACCTCCACCGCATTGGCGTAAGCACCTAGGAATTACTATCAAAGAGGTCTTTAAAGGGTTGTGATGTACATGTGTAAGGTAAAGGAAACACAGTTGGGGGATATTTGGGGAATTTACTGGTGGCACGTCAATCATTCACAAGAATACATGTATAAGGCGTTGATAAGCCAAGACTCGACCATACTAGGACAAAGATATACAAACTCTACATCAAACTCTTTCTTTTTCTTTTCTCGACTCTTTCTTGAGCATAAACATAAATATAAGCAAAATGGCAGCCCGTATATTTTTTTTTACTTTTTTCTATTTTTATATATTTTTTTACTTTTTTTCTTTTTCTTTTTTTTCTTTTTACTTTTTTTTCGTACACTTTTGCCCTGCCATTTGCTTAAACATAAATAAACATATACATGACTTGGGGTTTATAGACACCCCTACACTTGAGGTTTTTAATACTCAATACATAAACTAACTAATGACCCAAATTAGGAGGATCGATAAACATGGAGTATAATAAGCATGTATGGGGGTAATAATTTGACTTCTTCCCTATTTCTTCAAAAAAATAAAAACTATCATGAATCCCAATCATCCCAGAACTGTACACACTAGTAAAAGACATGACTTAGCAACCATGTACTCGAGCAAACAAATAACTAAGGTTTACAAATGTGATAACAATAATGCACTAAAAATGACTACATACAAGGAAGGCTAAGGCGATTTGGGTGTAACATTTAGTGGGGTGTAAATAATGCTCTTCATTAAAAATCCGGATCCACCGGAAAATTTTGAGAACCGCGAAAAGGATAGGCTCAGAGGGGTGTACTAGTGGTATCTTGCACTAAAAATGAGTGTGAAGCAAGGGTGGAGGGATAGTTATATGATCGAGGAAACCATCATAACTATAACAAAATACAGGCTAAAAACATGGGATTATCCTAATGTCTCTTTTCATTTAGCAAATCTCAATCACACAAATGCGATCTCACTTGCGGTCTCGGAATGCATCACTAAAACAAGTTCTAAAATTTAATATACTACTGGTATACTCTTATAATTTTAACCGATACCAATGCTCCAGAAAAAGCAACAAAACCACACATGCTCGATCATATTCATGAACGAGACACATACGATTGCTCATTCCTTAAATCGAGCAAGCTAAAGGTTAGAATTATATATAAGCATGAAAGACGAATGCCTAATTCCTAAAGATCTAAAGGCGAACCTCATATTTTTTGAATGGATTTTTTTGAGTGGTAGGGTTTTTTTGTGCTAGTCATATAACTCCTATCCAATGAGATGCTATTAATACTAAGTTTTCATCAGTGTGTGCCATAAAAAATTAAATTTGGGTCAAAATTACCGTCTATGCTACGTTTCAGTATATTACTCTTCTCTTTAAGGATAAAGCAAATGCAATTAAAAGAATAGTTTCTAAGGCTTTATTTATCCACTGCACTTATTTTGAACATTGTCCCTAATGTTCTATAAGTGCCCGAAAAAGAAATAAAGAGAAAATAAGAAAAAGCAAAAGAAACTAGTACTCCGCTAGTTTTGCTCAATATTGGAGAAATTGGCTAAATTGTCATCTAAGAATTGTCCACGTGAAAATCCTAAGAACTTCCGGGCTTTTCCTTATTAAATATAACCTGCAAATCAAAGAGAAGAAACAACTACACCACGCGTAAAGTTCTACGGGATAATAATATACAACCTTTGTTTATAAAGTTTAGACACTGTGAAAGCAATAAAGATAGGATAAATGTACTAATGTAATCATGGTTTTCTGCAAGGATTAGGAAAATTAAAATTATGGAAATTACACAAAATTAATTTTTGCAAAAATTTAAGAAAATACGAAATTTAGTGTAGCTGGAGTGGCGACGCCGTCAGGTAATTTCTGACGCCGTCTCCATGAAGTGTAAATAAAATTTTCTTAGTTTCTTGAAAAAAATCTGCACAAATATCCTATTAATTATTTCCTGTAAAAAATTTACTACATAAACCACAAAAACGATTAGTACAATCATATGACTCAAAACAAACACATAAGACACAAGAGGCAAATTAATCTAAATTATTTATTTTACATGTTTGAAAAGGTTTTTAGAAATCGGATATTTTTCCCTATACTTATTTGATGCAAAATACATTTGATTGTAATTAAGACAAAGTTAAAGACAAAACAAAGCATGATTACATATAATTCAAACATAATAAAACAAACAACAAAGAATTAAACACACGACACACCTAAAATGCAAGAAATAAAAAATTGGGTTGCCTCCCAATAAGCGCTTTTCTTTATTTAACAAGTCTTGTAGCTAGACTCGGAGTCACACTCCTAGGAATTATGAAAATGATCTAAGTCGATGATCTCGCTTGGTTTCTCTTTCTCGAATAATTTCCTACTGGTGGGAATTGATTGAAAGGTCTTATCAAAATTTTCTCCATTGGGGTCTATTTATTCAATCATAATGTGACACGCTCCATCTCCTTCTTTTGGTGGCATTTTCCAATCTATTCTCTTTTCTATCGACTCTTTCGAATCCCACATGTTTCCTTTAAGATTTATAGGTGTAACTCTTAAGAATTCTACCATCTTTCTAAACACTAAGACATCCTTAAAGGGGTTAAGTTCGGCTTCTCTAGAAATTTCCCATTCTCCGGGCATATGGTAATCCATAAAGTGTTTCTTAGCAAAATAAGGGGATCGGGAACCAATTCCATTCGTACTAGGTTGTGGTCTATAAGATTCTATTTTTCCTAGGGTAGTCCAATAAGGCACTTCTTTATCACCTAGGTCGATTTCTTTAACTCCAGATATTGACCTAGTAATTCCTTCTCCTACCGTTATCTTTGCTTTCTTACAATCTATCACGGCACTAGCGGTTGCTAAAAATTCTCTTCCTATAAGTAAAGGGGTCGCGGGATCTTTCTCCATATCTAACATAGAAGTCCTCTAGAAGTTTTAACTTTCCTATGTGAACTTCTACATTTTTGACAATTTCTACGGGATAAGACTTAGTTTCATCTGCTAACCTAAAAACATGATCGGTTTCTTCTAATAACCCAATTGTAAGCTTTTTAAAGAGGTATAATGGGATTAAATTCACACAAGACGGCTAGGATATCAAAAGGCTTGGAATCTCCTAGTCTACAAGGCAAGGTGAATAATTTGGGATCTTTCATTTTCTTTGGCATTTTGCCTTGAATGAATGTGGACCTATTTTTTCCTAACTCTAAACTCTCTACATATTTATCAAGAATTGCATTGTATATTGGAGCATGAGCTAGAACTTCAAGAACCGGTAAGTTAAGATGCAAATCCTTAAATTCATCTTCTAAAGTTTGTTTGGGTTCTTTTGGTTTTGGTGTTCTAATTTCATTGACCCTTAGTGTTTTAACTTGTGGTTGGCCTTTTTTAGAATTATTTGTTTGTTTGGAACATGATCTAATAGCATTGATCCAATTTAGGGGCGGGGATGAGCTTTGGGGGTCTTTTATTGGGTAAGAACGAGTAGACGAAATTGAAGAGGTGGGGTTAACATTTAATTTCAGGTTCTTAACCGTATCACTTAGGAGTGCTCCGGTCATTCGATCATTGATGGCCTTCAAGAAAGTGTCAAATTTATTGGTCATCTTACTTTATTGTTGTTTGAAATCGGCTTCAAACTTAGATAACCTAGCGTCTTGAGATG
This sequence comes from Tanacetum coccineum, assembly GCA_026074375.1. Lineage (NCBI taxonomy): Eukaryota > Viridiplantae > Streptophyta > Magnoliopsida > Asterales > Asteraceae > Tanacetum > Tanacetum coccineum. The sequence continues at coordinate 64,152 of BQNB010012994.1, read as the reverse complement.
CCATAAAATTAGACACAATCCTTCGAGATTTAGTTGATTGTTAAAATTTTGAGGATTGTTGTTGAAGGGGCAATTCGAGAATGAACCGTTGTTTTGAGAATTTTGAGGTTGCCTCCACCTAAGGTGTGGGTGACTTTTCTATGACGGATTATAGGTGTCACCAAGATTATTTTTCTTGGGTACCACTTACCTCCCGCTTCGTCGGTACGCGAGGATGCATAATTAACAAAAGCTTACTTGGGATTTTCCATGCAATATTGAGTGTCGTGAGGACCGCTACAAATCTCACATGAAAAAACGATTTTGTTCACTTGAACGGGTGGGTTAGGAGCAAGATGAGCTTCCATCACACGTTAGACTTGATTTTCAAGCTCAATGAGATGACGGTCGGATGTACTCGGGACATCTTAAGGCAAAGAGATTGCCTTGACCGGTTTAGTAAAGTCTCTTTGGTCATTCCAACTTTCATTGTCATAGAGGGCGAGGTCCTCTAATAGTGCCTAAGATTCTTTGGCATTTTTGTCATGTAGCCTACCACCGGCCAATTAATCGATGGTTCACCTTGTAGCGGGATTGACATCGTCATAAAAGATCTGGATTTGGAGCCAAAGGTCGATACCATGATGAGGGACTTTTTGAAGTAAGTCCTTGAAACGAGTCCATGCTTCGAAAAGAGCTTCACCTTGATGTTGTTGGAACATCAAGATGTCATTTTGGAGTTTAGCAATTCTTCCTGATGGAAAGAATTGAGCAAGGAAACGGGTAGTGAGATCCTCCCAAGTGGAGATGGATACCGCGGGAAGACGTTTAAGCCAATTGCTAGCTTGATCGCGAAGGGAAAATTGAAATAAACACATGCGCGTCCTTTCCTTATTTTCAACATTAAGGTCAAGACAGAGTCTACAATTTTAAGAAAATATTTAAGATGTTGATGTGGATCCTCGAATCAAAATCCGTGGAATGAGCATCCGTTTTGCATCAATCGGATGACGTCAGATCGTAGAGGCACCACATTGTTCCCATCGGGGAGCTCAATGGTGTTTCAATAGCCCTCGTGGCTAGGTCAGGAATAATCTCTAAAAGTACAGGGTGGATTTTCGTTTTCCATGGAGGTCAACGAAAAAGAAGGATTTACAAAACGAAGAGAACAAAGAAAAAGATGGAATACGAGAAAGCTAATAAAAATAAAATAAAAATCTCACTTGATAGGAATCTTGTGAGAGACCTAAGCTAGATAGAATTCGAAACCTAGACTATTCCCCAGCGGCGGAGCAAAAAACTTGATGTACGCGGATTGTAAACACAGAAGTTTTACATTCCCCTAGGTAGTGTACCTAATTGTTGTATTATAGTATATGCAAGACTCGAGGGTTGTTATCGTTCTCTAGGGAAATATTTTAGGTAGGCTCGACTCAAATGTCACTAAGGTCTAAGGGTTGGGAGAAGATTATTTTTATATTTTTTTGAAAGCATATAAAATCTCGGTTTCAAAGAGGGTTTGATTAAAACTAAATAACTACTAAACTACTTTTAAACTAATCTAATGGAGAAACTCGTATAGGTAAACAAACGTGCTCACTTAATCATGCACTACTCCTTAGTTTGCTCTTCCTAATCCTATTTCCCATCACCCTTGTGATGTAATCTGTAAGTATTTCCTAATTCACAAGCGAATTACACAAAACCACTTTCTATGCAATATTCCGTTAAGACAACGCACAAGTAAGGTAGTATGAAGACTATTACAAGGCTATTAAGAGTTATTACACGCGTTCAAACACTTAAAAGGTGATCAACTATATTAGGGCAATGTAGTATGAAGACTATTGCGATGGTATCCTTTCTACACAATCATGTTTCTCTAGACGTCTTCGCAATCAATAAAGACGCTAGTTTTCTAGAGCCTAATGTGCACACCACCGACAAGAAGCAATAGTAAAAGGAATTACAAACCAAGTTTCATGCAGTCATAAGTAAACACTAATAGATTTATCCTAACATGTTAATTAAAAGCGATGAACGGTTAATCAAACAATACATAAACATATCGAAAGATTAAAAAGATAAAAGAACTTCACTTTAATTAAACATGGAGTAATGGTGGATATAAAAGGGTTTAAGAACCTTAAAAACGTCTGCAAATATGCACGAAGTCGTTCCCTAAGTATTACCCATGAATTCCACTCTCAAAACCCTAAAAATAAAGGCTGTATATATAGGAAAATAATCGTGACGGCGTCGCTTGTTAATTGCGACGCCATCAACCCGCTAAATCTTCTATGGGCTTCTTTAAGTCGGCTACTTCAGACGCCATCACAAAATCTTTGACGTTGTCGCTTGGGCCTTCTAACGCCGTCACAAGGGTTTGTGACGCCGTCTCCACGCACTGTATGCCCTATTGACATCAAATTTCGTGTAGAGTTGAATTCTTGTTCGTTTCTTCCCAAATTGAGTCCAAGTCATGTGTATTTTCTCCAAATGCCATCCAAATGCTAAAAACACAAAAAGAAATGATTAAGCACGTATTTTGAGCATATTTGCATGATCTATAGGGTTAAATAACCCCTAAAAAGTGTATAAAATGACACCTCATCATCTTCTTTTTAGGACATGAACATGAAGTCCTTGAATTATTCAAAGACTTATAACGTATACCTGACGTGTTCTGTTCTCTTGTAAACACATGAACATAGGGTTCTTGAACTATTCAAATAAATATACATTATAGCATACACTTGGTTTTAAAATACTGTATATTCAATTGGGCTCGACCCAATTGGTAAGTATTTGACCTAAAGTGAATTAAGTTATCTAAGGAACGGTGATGTAGTCTCACAATCCTAATACTCATAGAATACCACATCCTCTTCGTATGTCTAATGTGTTGAAACAAACTATATTCATATTGTTTGATTTTTGATAACTTTATTTGCTCTATCTCTAAAATCTATCAAGGATAGAAAATTGCGTGTGTCATAGATACACCTAATATGTTTCCAACCAAGAAGGTATTCAAGACATTATCTATTTATGGATTAGGATAAATCTCATTATGTCTTGATTAAAGTTCTAAAATTTGTTAATATCTTATGAAGCATATTATTAACAAGCTAGAACTGTAAAATGTATTTTACATGTCCCAATTAAGAACAATTTATTATTGCTTAAATACTTAGTATTTAGAGAATTGTCACCACTTACAAAAGAAAGCAGGATCATATATAGATCTTAAAGACATTCAAGAATAAAATATATAACCTTCTGAATTTACTTGTTGATATCATACTAGGTTAAACATGTAAATGTTGAAACAAAGTATAATGTAACTCTCATTCATAAATCCGCAAGGATACCTCATCACTTGAGTGATATTTTAATATCAATGCTTAAGGGATATAAGTTAGAGGATCATAGTAAACCTGTCAACTACTAAGATACATTATCACATTTTAAATCTGATAAATGTTTTAGAACTATAAATGATAAAATGCAGTCCTTAAAAGACAATCAATGTTTTTGAGCTTGATTGATCTTTCACTAAACAGTTAAACTGTGAGGTTAGAATGAGTTTCTTTTGAAGAAAGACTCATAAGGACAAAATTGTATACATATTAATGCCTGAATTATGATAAGAGTTTTTAATCTTACTCAAGCAATTGACTGTGATTGAATCTTACTTTCTACACGCATTAATTATAGAAAGATGATTAATTGTCATACCTGTTTTCATGTATATAAAATATGGCAATTAATTTTCATAACTCTTTCGTTAATGATTATCTTTGTAAGAATGGTGCATAATCAAAAGGGGTTATGAGTTCAAATAATCTTTATAAAGTATACAAAATAAAAGAATCCAAGTGTGAATTAGATAATGCATCTAGGAGCTAAAATCTTAAGTTTACTTATAATTTATTTCTGATTAAAATAAGATAACTCCTGAGTACAACTAACATCAAGTGGGAGCACTATGTTTGTTTCCTTAAAATCTCATATGTTGCATAACATATTAAAAGCATCATTCGATCTAAGCTAGATGTTAATCCCTTAGTTTAGAATGAAACTTCACCGTGGGAATTTAGGAAATAAAACAAACGACCTTGGTAATTTTTATTGAAATAAACATATGCGGTGATTAAGTCCAACACAATGCAATATATCAATGAATCAAGTCTTAAAGGATATATTTCACTTACACTTTGTTCTCGAGATGTTTCAAGAGATGAAAGTGAAAGAAAAGAGAAGAAATCAAAAATTGATGTGTGTTCTCAAGATTTTGTTAAAGGAGTAAATGAAAAGAAAATGGTGTAAAGTGAGGGGTTATGTAATGTTTTTGTAATAAATAATTTCACCCTAATTTTTGGATGAAAGTGAATGGAAGTAAATGTGTTTATGTATATTGACTAAATTATCCCTATAAACCTATATTATATTTTGTCTTCTTCTACTTGAACATGTGGGCAAAACTGTCATTTTTGTTATTTTTTTCATTACTTCCTTTCTTCTTTTGTACAACTAAAGAACACAAATAAATTTATAACAATCTTTACTTTTCTTCCTCCACCACTTACAATCTTCCCCTTTACCTTCCACTTCACTTCATTTCCCTTACAAATAAAAACTAAAGAATAGAGTGTTAAGATAATTTAATACATGGATGAAACCTTGGGTTTTACTAAGGATTCATCATGTACATTATATTGTGTATGGGGCTAGTTGTTACTTTTGCACGAGTGCAAAATGAGCTGACAACGTCAATATCTAATTTAGAGTATTTAGACGACTGTTAAAACAAACATTACCTAAGAAAATGTTAAATTGTTTACGAATTATATAAGGCATAATGTTGTTTGTGTGCATTGATTCTAGAGGATATGCAATCCTAGTTGAGGTAGGATTTCCTGATTTTTGGTGACTCTGTTGACTATATATGCTCAGCTAAGAGTATTATTGCAATACACATTAAAGAATAAGAATACTTTATATTTTGAAAAACTATAAATATGATTGTCTTATATAGGTATGTTGTTGGTTTCAAATACCCTATAAATGGTACTATGACAATGCCATACTCTGACACATGTAATAGTATGCACATGTACAATAAGACACTCATCCAATTATTCAAATCTTTCCCAATTTATGAAATTGAAACATGTATTCAAAAAGTTTACTCAGAGATGTTGATGTCTTGTCGTGTAGGTTGTTATTTTAGTTATCAAGTTTTACATTTATATTTTGCCGACTTTACCTAAAAACAACACTCTAACAGGCAGTGTACCCGATCAGATGTAGCTTCATTGGTAAGTAGGGTGTCGATCACTAAGAGCGAGAGCGTTAATCTTTTAATTCTATCAATATTTTGGCTAACTAAATTAAGTCAATTCAAACTATGTTAATTCTAATCTATGTTAAACCTATGCTAAACCTAGTTCTCACGAATAAAGGGGAGTTTCAGTCTTAGAGACTAGCACAGGTTTGGTGGTGACTTAAATCAATTTAAAACATAATAACACACGCAAGAAGATAATCAAAAAATAGAAGAGCAGTCTAGCCAATTATAAGAAAACTGTATTAGCCATGATTAATCCAATTAAAACGCAGGTTTGTTTATTTAGGCGGTACTTCTTCCTAAAACCTAGACACGTAGAATTCTGTTACAATTAAACGCATCCGCATAAAGCATCCTATTTGCTGATTATAATATATCTTAAGAGATTAATAATGGTGATCTTATTAAACCCTAGCTCATCGAGACATTACCCACTTACTGCTTAACGGCTCTTTATATACTAGTAGTCCATTGTCCGAGTCTTTACCAAAGGAAGAAGACCGTTATACTAGGTCACCTGCTAGAAAAATTTATTCCCTTAAGCGACTGGTAAAGATACGTCAATATTTGTGATCCTATTACTCTGGACATATAAATTACGGATATAGAGAGCCATCCCGGAATCTAGCTAGCTAGATATTTTGCATTCCTAGATCTAGTTGAATGATGGGTCGCATACTTAAGCACATAAATAAGGTAAACTAACCGAGTTAAACGAATGATACCAAAAATCAAACTATTATTAGAGTATAGGTGATTACAAGGTGTTTCCTATGGAATTAGAATCTTTGTTTGACCTTCCACTCTTCACGTTTTCTGAAAACGACTTTTGTGGTTAGGGTATCGAAAATATAATCAAGCACACTTAAAACTCGTTTTTATGTTTTCTATTTATAGTGTCTAGAATTTCTTCGATACGTCGTATTGGTTGAGGCCAATACGGTGTATTGGGAGTTTTCTTGGAATAGAGACCACGTTTAATATCTTCTAGAATATTTAATTACTTGAAATAGAATACGGCGTATTGAGATCTTCTAGATACGGCGTATAAGTCTTTGTTCTTCCTGGTCTCTTGTGAAGTGCATGAACAGATACGCTGTATCTTCCTTGATGGATACTGCGTATAGAATGTTAGAATAGTATTCTTCAGATTTCTTCGTTTAAGCTCCATAATACGTGTCTTTTAGCTAATCTTTATAAAGTACTCCATAATTACTGCAAATCTCAAATATAAATGATTAAGTGCCAATTCATGCAATAATTATATAAAATGGGTAATTTACATGGGATAAATAATGCTATAAAAGTGATATTATTTGATGTCATCAAATATCCCTTCACTTGAATCCTACTCGTCCTCAAGTAGTCTTTAGAAATTTATGAAAATGTATCCCAAAGGATTTTTCTTTTAGCATTTATTCGTTTAATTACTAGTACAAAACTAAACACCTCACGAAGTAGGAATATGAAAACACTCAAATCACTAGACTAGTCTATGTGATAACATGTAACTACTTTGCGCAATTGCTCGGTTGTGATGAGTATTCTATCATAAGCTTGGCAAGGATACACATCTCCACCACTAAGCTAAGGAGTAACAAGTTTATAAAGGTAAATTGGGTTTAAAAGGAATTAAGGGGTTTGATCACTCTTTCTAATCTCTATCGATACCAATATTCCAGAAAAGGTGACAAAAATCACACATACACACCCATAACGATGGGATAGACACATATGACTGCATTCGAATCTTAACTCGAATAACTAAAGAATAGGACTAGTAGTTTTTACCAAAAGTCGTAAACCAGCGAGGGCGACAAACCATATATACACATCCATAAAGATAGAATAGACATACATGATTTCATTCAATTCCCTCACTCGAGTAAAACCAAGGGTTAGGACGAAGAGTGATATAGGGTATGGATCTTCTAATCTTTTCACCAAAAGTAATAAACCAACAAGGCCGACAAAATCACATATACATGGCCGTAATGACGGAATAGACATATGTGATTGCTCGCATCCTCATTCGAGTAAAACCTAAGGATATGGATTAGGAAAGGGAAATAATTGTTGTTAAATAAAAATATACAAAACAAATAGACTAAGTCCAAACAAATAAGATACAAGTTGCTAGATACTTTCCCAATCGTTCCCATGATAAAGACACAAAAATATATACATAAACGTCTTGATCATAGATCAACAAAAAAAACCTTAGTTGGCGTTCCCGTAACGGTCAACTTCCCAATCATCCATACTATACATACTTTTACAGAAATAAGTGGCGATATCTACCACTTTATACAAAACTTTACATCGTTGATTTATAACATGTATCAATGAATAATCGATCCTTCAAATAATACCATCGGTTTAAGCTTTAACGAACCGACTATCTCTAAAATTTCCTCCTCTTTTTTGCAGCAATTTTCTAATTTTTTTGATTTTTTAAACATAAATGATACACTACGAATCTCGATGTAATTTCACCATCTTCACGATCATAATAACTCCGGATAATTTCTTCTATAATTCTTCATACTCGGATATACTAATAATTGTGAGAGTAGTAAAAATACACGAGTTTAACTATTTTTACATTCCCAATTGAAATGTGCAATTTCCCAACCATAACAGAGATAGAAAATGACACAAGACACAAGAAATACATACTTTACACTAAAGCAACTAGCAACTGATAAATGGACTTAATCTAACAGGATAGGCTAAGGTGTAAAGGTGTAACAAAATAAATAGTTGGTGAAAACAGGAATGGTTAAACAAGTTTTTCTAGGGGAATCTTACTCTTAAAATTAGAGTAAACAAAGGATTTATACGGGGGTTAACTAACCGGTGTGGTTAGTTAATAACACAACATATATAGGCTTTTTGGGTGTAATCCTAGAAATTTACCAATTTAAACAAGTTACTCCATCTAAATCCATAGTACTCATTATTGTGGTCTCGAATAGATATACCAAGCCAAGTTCTAAAGTCTACAACATCACCGACACACTCATATTTTGTGGGATTTTGGTAAACATTCGGAAACGGATAAGGCTTAATCCTCACAATATCTAATAAGGGTTTTGTGTGCAGGTTATGTAACTAGTAATTTCACAAAAGTATGCTCAATTTTTTTTAAATTTAAGCATATTAATGTGAAAAAATAAGACAAGTAACGTTCTAATTCTCCCCCCTACTTAAATTATACAACGCCCTCGTTGTATAAACATAATAGTTAAAAACGGGAAATAAAGGAATTAAAACGAGAAACTCTCCTGATATTTGTTCGGTATGATTCTCCATGTTGAGTTAATGAGCAAGAATGTGTGTTGTAAATGTGTCTGGATATCAACATGACTACAACACACATAAGATTCCAGATTATAGATACTCCACCAACGTTGGCAATTTCTTTCCATTGAGGTCCTGTGTAAGATATAAGAAAACCATGCAAACCTATCTCAGGTATTCTATGGTTAATAAAAACTAAAAAAAAAAACTATACAGGAAGTCGATACGTCATATCCCAAAACTAGGATACGTCGTATTGAAACCTGTAAAAAGTATCTGAGTACGGGTCACTCTGTTAAATACGCCGTATCATATAATGAATACGCCGTATAGACAGGACTGACAATAATGTTTTAAATGCAGAAAAATTAAAAGACTGGATAACGTCCAGACATTTAATATGCGGTATGGTGTGGAGCGGATACGCTGTATTGATGTCTGGGAAGACAGGCTCGATAAAAATAATTAAAAACATTCCGGGTTGTCTCCTAGGAAGCACTTTTCTTTACAGCGAAGTCTTTAAGTTAGACTTTTCTCCAGCTCTTCTATTCCTTGGTGCGTGTCATGGTCCATCCTTCGTCCATTTTTCTAGTAAATCTCTTGGTAGATGTGAGACACACTATATTCATTTCTCTTCCAAGCATTGCATTTGCATATGTTTATAGAAATGTACTCTTCGTTAGGTCCTAACAAATACTTTATAACTTTAAACTTTTCGGCCCTGCACACCCTTTCATTGAGTTGCTCATCTTTTATATTGTTAGAGTGGGGTGCGTTGTTTAGAATAATATCGTTCATTTTGCTAATGCTGCCCCCACAGTACTTTTGGTTTTGTTTACTCCCTTTTTTAATTTCATAAATGTTATCTTTTTCTTGAGCATCCAAATAAGGTTTGAAAAATGAATCAGTATCGTTGTTACGAGGGTTTTCAAAATCAAATTCCTTTAGTTCTTCGTCTCTTGATTCTATGTCATCCATTAGTTCATTATTTCCCTCTCTTTTTACCCAATAATGCCATAATGCGATTTCAGTCATTCCATTCATTCTTCTATGATTTTTGAATTTTGAATTTAACCATGTTACGAATTTAAAATAATCAGGCCCTTCGCCTTCATCGTCTCTTGTAACATCATATTTGCTAGCTCGGAATAGGGGAGCTCACTCCATGCGGTGATATTTTCACGCCTTTTATTTATCCATCATTTTCGTGCAACACCAGTAAGCGAGAAAGGAAAAACATGCCCGCGTAATTGATCGGTGTCCACATTAGGAATTTTAATTCAATCAAGTATTTCAAGAACTTTAGCGATGTGGTCGACCACGTCTTCTTCTTTCGATCCGCTGAAAGCATAATTTCGTAATTCCTTTAAGTGCTCCTTGCTAAGTTTAATTTTCACATTATTGTCGATCTTTGGTTTAGCAAGACTTGATTTAGCTTGAGCTTTTTCCATGCATTCCCTCAAGATTAGCTCTGTCATAACTCCCATCATTGACTCTTCAATCTATATTTTGTGATTAACACGACCTGTAACAAAGGCAAAACTATCAGCAGGATTGGCTCGAAAAAAATGTGATATAGAAAATCAAGCACGAAAATCAAATACGAAGAATCTTTTTTTGATGTTATATCAGTTGATTGATACGTCGTATTTAATTTATTTGAATACGCCGTATCAGTCTGCTGAATAAAATACGTTGTATTGGTTAAGAAGGTCGGATACGCCGTATTTAATTTATCTGAATACGCCATAGCATGTTATCGACCATAACAGTGTACAGAAAACAATAAAACAAAACAAAACAAACATACAAACAAAACAAACAAATATACAAGCAAACAATTATAAACAAGAGAAAAGTTCCATGTAGAACATTATCTAATTAAAGAACAATCCATTCCATCTCAACCATCCATTTTATTTCCATCTAATGGTTTAAATCAATTCTTATTTTAATTTAATTAAAAAACCACTTTCAGCTTTTATTTTTAAATTAATATATATCTTATAGCCGTTTAATCTCGTTTCGCATAAACGAAACATTAACATCGCGACGAGAATTAACATCATCTTTTCTTTAGTAGAGGCACTATATATTTACTTCGACGAACTTTTTTTTTGGTATTTTTTTCTGTCACGTTGAAAAAAAATCACAGTGATTGAATCTAATTACCCCAACCCATGTGATTTCTTCTCGACGGAACTTTTTATTTATTTAAGTTATGTCTGAAAATATCACATGTGATTTGTATCACAATCACATGTGATTTGTACCACAATCACATGTGATTTATTTCGACGAACTTTTTTTTATTTCAGTTATGTCTGAAAATATCACATGTGATTTGTATCACAATCACATGTGATTTGTACCACAATCACATGTGATTTCTTTCGACGAACCTTTTTGTTTTAGTCACGTCTGATGGGGAAAATAACTTGTGCTTTGTATCACAATCACATGTGATTTATTTCGACGAATTTTTTTTTTGTTTTTTTTTCAGAAAAAATCACATGTGATTTTTTTAGACGTGACTGAAAAAAAAAATTTTGAAAAAAAGTACGTCGAAAGTATATAGAAGTGCCCCTTTATAGAAAGATAAAAAAATACTCGTCGCGATGGTGTATTTTTTTTCTTTTGACGATTTACCGTTTGCAAGACATTTTATTTTTAAGTAAAAGGTGGAAAGTGGGTTTTTTTTTTTTTGATAGTGTACAGAAAACAATAAAACAAAACAAAACAAACATACAAACAAAACAAACAAATATACAAGCAAACAATTATAAACAAATATACAGAATTTTTACACTAATCTAAATTACACTAATTTTAGAGATTAAGTTAATCTAAGGTTAAAACCAAAATATTATATGAAAGTAAAGATTAAACAACTTCACTCCCCGACAAAGGCGCCAAAAACTTGATGTGTCATCGTGTAGGTTGTTATTTTAGTTATCAAGTTTTACATTTATATTTTTCTGACTTTACCTAAAAAGAACACTCTAACGGGCAGTGTACCCGATCAGATGTAGCTTCATTAGTAAGTAGGGTTTTGATAACTAAGAGCGAGAGCGTTAATCTTTTAGTTCTATCAATATTTTTGCTAACTAAATTAAGTCAATTTAAACTATACTAATTCTAATCTATGTTAAACCTATGCTAAACCTAGCTCTAACAGATAAAGGGGGGTTTCAGTCTGAGAGACTGACACAGGTTTGGTGGTGACTTAAATCAATTTAAAACATAATAACACACGCAAGAAGATAATCAAAAGATAGAAGAGCGGTCTAGCCAATTATAAAAAAACTGTATTAACCATGATTAATCCAATTAAAACGCAGGTTTGTTTATTTTAGTGCAATGAGTGCTTATACAAACACACATATATCAATCAAACAATCAAAAACTACAAAAATCGTTCCCCGGCAACGGGGCCAAAAACATGATGCGTAATTTCTTTTAAATAAAACTACGTCAGGTTTTACATTTATAAAACCCTAACTACCTCGACTATTCCTACGCACTAAAGCGCAGTGTACCCTATCATGTATAATGTAGTGATTGGTAAGTACGGCCGTCGATCCAAAGAATGATTTGTGCCTCTAATCGTTTAATTGATTTTATTATTCTACCTAAGAAAGCAGGAAAGAAAACATGTTTGAGTATTTGAGATTATTGTCTAGTTGTTTTGGTGGTATGCCTAGCTTGTCAAAAAGGGGATTGATATAGTGGTGGACAATTAGAAAGGAAGAACGCAATTAATTACTATGATCTCTAGTACAATGTCTTGTCGCATTCTTAAATGGGGACTAAAATCATTAGGTCTAATTTGATAGTTGAAACCTAACCTATGTGTACTGAGTGGAATGGACTCGCAGGGAGAATTAACCTATTTAGTATTCAATTGTTAAGATTTGATTTAAAACTTATAAGATAGCTTATTCTAAACAGGAATGGTTTCCTATTAGCTCGTTCTCCTAACCAGGAATTAATGCTAAGGGTTCTTCTATATTGGTCGAACAATTATGAGTTTTGGTCAGTCTATTGCAATCGATCGCGCGCACAAGGTTTCGGATTCACCTTATACACACTTTTAGTGCACGCTCAACCTTATATTAAAACATAACAGGGAGTCCAAGGATTTCAAAGTTGCTTAATATATACAATTTAATAAGAAAACGATAAAACAACGAGATCATTAACATAATAATCAATAGATAAATTATAAATAATTAAATTTGCCAAGAACAAATAATAAAACATAACTAATAAAAATAACATCAACAATTATATGGATGGATCCAATAAGCCAAAATAATATAATTAAATTGACCATAAAAAGTTGAAGTATAATTACAAGTTGTGCGAAATTAATGCTCTCGATCCCATAGTCGAAAGGTTTGCCCTACACCTACTCTTACTCATACTTTTTCCTTTTTCTCTTTTGTCGGCTTCCAAACCCCACATCAGAATTGATAAGAATGAATTGATTTCATTCTAATATTTATACTAAATATCAACTTTGAGTTTGGTACGACTTTAGCCCCTGGAGTTTGGGGTGAAAACATGTAAACTTTAGTATTTTTTATGGTAACATAAGTCCTGTGACAGTCTTACTTTACGGCGTAACCATCGTTTCGTTACGCCGTAAACTTTCTTGACGAGTCCATTCCATACGCTTATGGATAATTTCAGTTACAGCGTAATAAAATATCGCGATGCGCGTATACCATCTAGTCGTCAACATATATTTTCCATAGTAAAAGATTACGCGTTATATTTGGATTTTACGCCGTAAAGCCTCGTCAACATCAAATCTTCATATTAATTAAGTGATATTCCAAATCTTTGTAATAACTAATTGATTACGGCGTAACCTTGAGATGTTTACGCAGTAATCTCTTCGTCAGCAATGTTACGGCGTAATCTTTGTGTCAATTACGCCGTAACTTAAAATATTGCGGATTTTGTTTATATAAAGCCGTTTTTCCGCATCTTTTCCGTTCATTGCCAAAATTACCTAAAATCCTATTATAGCAAAGTAACGTATAAATGACATAACGAGTGCATAAAAGTGGGAATATGATATGATAAAAGTATAAATATTTGATGTTATCACATATCATTCCAAGATTTAGGCGGTACTTCTTCCTAAAACCTAGACACGTAGAATTTGTCACAATTAAACGGCAATCCACATAAAGCATCCATATTGGTGATTATATTATCCTTAGGAGATGTGATTAATAATTGGTGATTTTTTAAACTTAGCTCATGGAGACTTTACCCACTTACTGCAAAACAGCTCTTTATATACTAGTAGTCCACTGTCCGAGTCTTTACCCAAGGAATCAATACGTTATTTGTTGATCCTAGGTCACTTGCTAGTCTAACTTGTTCACATAAACCAATGGTAAAGATAAGTCCACTATTTGTGAATCCTTTTACTTTAGATATATAAAAATGCAGATATAGGAGCATCCCGGCATTAGCTGCGAGAATAGTTGGCATTCCTAGATCCAATTGAATGATGGGTCGCATACTTAAGCACGTAAACAAGTATAAATTGATAAACATAATCAACATCCAACGATTAATTAAGCTATTCCATATAAATAAACCAAACAATTTAAATCTTCATAAATCATGGCTAATATCCAAGGGTATTAGCCTTAATTAATTGTAATCATACATAAAATAATTCAACGAAGGTAAACTAACCGAGTTAAATGAATGATACCAAAAATCGAACGATTACTAGAGTATAGCAGATTACAAGGTGTTTCTTATGGAATTAGTAGCTTTGCTTGACCTCTTCTGCTTTTCTTGTATTCTGAAAATCAACTTTTGTGGTTAAGGTATCAAAAATATGATAAAGCACACCTAAAACTCGTTTTAGGTCTTCTATTTATAGTGACTGGAATTTGTTTGATACGGCGTATTGGTTGTGGTCAATACAACGTATCGAGGGTTTCTTGGAGTAGGGACCATGTTCAATATCTTCCAGAATATTTTATTACTATATCTTGGATACGATGTATAGAATTCTTTTGGATACGGCGTATTGATCTTTGTTCTTTCTGGTTTCTTGTGAAGTGTAGGCACATGATTCGTTTATCTTCCTTATGGGGGGGGGAATACGGCGTATTGGATGTCAGAACAGTTTTCTTCATATTTCTTCGTTTAAGCTCAAAAATGTGTGCCTTTTAGCTAATCTTCACAAAGTACTCCATAATTATTACAAATCTCAAATATAAACAATTAAGTATCAATTCTTGCAATAATTATACAAAATGGGTAATTTACATGGGATAAACAATGGTATAAAAGTGACGTTATTTGATGTCATCAGACTAATATGCCCCTTTTATAAGATTTAATGCTAATAACTAAAGGGCATGCATGTAATTTGAATAAATTCTTTTCTTTTTCCTCCAATTTAAGAACATGATTTATGACTGCTTTCTTTTTCCTTTTCTTTATCTCAAGAACATGTAAACAATACTTCATTTTCTTTTCATTTAAAACTCGAGAACTGTGTGTTAGTGAACAACACACCATCCATCTTCTGAAGCGACACACGAAGCTCATTATGCAGATTCGCAATCCTCACATCCGCAACACTAACCTTCTGCTGAATTTCATCCTGCAAACTCTCATTCCTAGAATTAAAGCAGAAACACAAATACCCTCAAAAGCGGTTAAAAATTAAGAAAGCTCTACCTTTTCCAGATGAAAATTTATTTATATGAATATTTTGAGCAATTCTAAATTCGCCCACAAACATTGTAATAAAAAACACCCTCACTCTAAAAAAATATGCCAAAACCTAATGCTATTCAATATGTCACAAAGTAAAAGTAGAAAGGGTCTAAATGGAAAGTCAGCGTAAAAAGTCAAAAGTTGGTTGAAATCCATTTTGGCGGGAAAATCAGTTAGGCTTAAAATTCATCTATAAATACCCTCCTTAGTTCATTTTTCATTTTCATTTTGATTTGTAACTCAAATTTCCTCTCTCGTGTAATCATTCAGCTGTAATCACTCCATTAATCAATAACAAATCATTTTCGAGTCTTGTTCTTGTTTGAGATTCCTAAATGAATTGTTGCCATTGAAACTGTGTTCTACCATTTCTTAAGTTGAAATCTAATTCACCTTGTTTCAAGTGGCATCAGAGCGCATTTTGGCGGCAAATTCTAACAAGAATTATGTTAGAGCTCTATTATAACCGTTTTCGATTATAACTATTTTTTCTGTTACAATTCTGATCAAACCTTTTTATTTTTCGATCACTTCCCTTAACAATGGTTGCTAGAAGATCAACAACCAAGAGTACTAATCCAAACAATGTGGTGGTAATGCCTAACACCTTAGAGGCTAGATTTGAGAGAATTCAAATTGCTATAGATCTAATCAATTAAAATATCAACGGCTTGTTATTGTTTCAACAACTAGCTACTTCAATAATCATTAGGATGGCTAATGGTAAGGGTACTAGTCAAAGGGGAGGTCAACCATCTTATGGAAGACACACTAAATTTGAATTTCCCAAATTCAATGGTGAGGATGTTTACGGATGGTTGTATAGGGTTCATCAGTTTTTCTTGATTGATAAAATCCAAGATGATACTCAGAAGCTTATGTTGATATCAATGCACATGTTTGGCAATACACTGAACTGGCACAAGCAGTTTATGAAGAGAAATGGTGATAATGTGACTTGGCAGATGTATGTGAAGGGAATCAAGGAGAGATTTGATCATATAAATAAAGATCATATGGTAGAGTTGAAGAATTTGAATCAAGTGGGTTTAGTACAAGCCTCTCAAGATCTGTTTGAAGCTTTATTGAATAAGGTAGATCAGCCAGAAGCATATGCCATAAGCTTGTTCATTGGGGGATTGAAAGAAGAGATAGGGCTAGCTATGAGGATGTTTAAGCCAAACAAGCTGGTTGATGTCTATTGCTTAGCCAAAATGCAAGAAGCTACTCTAGCTATTTCCAAAAATAGGTATACACCCATACTTTATACTAATAAGAATGTTGTGACTCCTTATGTTCTTAAAAATGGGAGGTATAATGCTAAGGGGAATACTTTGGCTTTACTTGCTACACCACAAGCAATTAGACCAAGTAGACCTAAAAAATAGTTAACACAGCAAGAAATGGCTGAGAAAAGGGCAAAGCATTGGTGTTTTTACTGTGATCAAAGGTATAGTCCTAGCTATAAGTGTAGTGGGAAAATGTATTGTTTGGAAGTGATTGGTTGTGATGAGATAATGAAAGATGAGGATTGTGTAATAAGTAAACAAGAACCAATTCATGTCACTGAAGTAGAAGAGGATACTATGCCACAAGTGTCACTCAATGCCATGAATGGGGTGAATAACTATCAGATTATGAGAGTGATGTGTCATTGTAGTTTAGGTATTTTATTTATTATCAAGTTTTACATTTATATTTTGTCGACTATGCCTAAAACAACACTAACGAGCAGTATACACGATTATATATAGCTTCGTGGTAAGTAGAGTGTCGATCACTAAGATCAAGAGCGTTAATCTTAGTTCTATCAATATTTTGGTTAACTAAATTAAGTCAATTTAAAACTCTGTGAATTTATTCTATGTTAAAAACCTAGCTAAAACTAGTTCTAACGGAATAAAGTGGGTTTTCAGTGAGACACTGGCATAGGGTTTGGTGGTGTCTTAATTTAATTTAAATACATAACACACGCAAACAGATAATCAAAAGATAGAAGAGCGGTCCAGCCAATTATAAGAAAATTATATTAACCATTATTAATCCAATTAAAACGCATGTTTGTTTATTTTAGTGCAATGAGTGCTTATTTTGAGGTGACATATCATTCCAAGATTTAGGCGGTACTTCTTCCTAAAACCTAGACACGTAGAATTCTGTCACAATTAAACGCATCCGCATAAAGCATCCTATTTGCTGATTATAATCTATCTTAGGAGATTAATAGTGGTGATCTTATTAAACCCTAGCTCATCGAGACTTTACCCACTTCTGCTTAACGGCTCTTTATGGATAAGATGGATTATAATTATATTATAAAACCTTTTTGATAATATAAAACCTAAAAATACTAATACGTAACCTCTTTTGATATTTATGTCTGGTGCTTACGCCATGCCGGTGAAGTTTAGTTTCTTGTACAAGCCTATGGTAATTTGAATAATTCATGACTGAGCGTTTTTGAGTGGCTTACGTATACTATCCATTTCACTAAAATTGAGTAAGTGTGAATTTATACATATCTCTAAATTTTGTAAGTTGCTTTGTCAAGTTATCTATGCTTGTGATCAATAACTTGTTTAAAATGAAATACTTTCGCTTTGATTGCTTGAGGGCAAGCAATAAGTTAAGTATGGGGGGATTTGATAACGCTCCAAATATACATAAATTATCCCTCGTAAATATGTAAAATATCTGTGTAAAGACATTAAATATCGCATGTTTAGATATTTATTTGTATAATAGTTGTGTTAAGATCGAAGATGACGAAAAGGACTTAAAACGCAAAGAAATATCAGTTAAAAGTGCTAACGAGCGTTAAGGATGAATCTAGAGGAGGAATTAAAGATGCATTCAAAGAAAAAGAGCCAAGTGCGTTGCACATTTTATGAAGTGAGGCGTACTTCAGAGCGGGGAAAATAAAATTAAATGTTGAGGCTAAGTACGACGCACTTATGCCTGCAGTAACTACAAATCATTACGAGGATTATTGAATTATGGCTTTTCACTTGCCTATTTCTCCCAATTGATACACCACCATTGGCTATAAAAGGAGGATGAATTTGGGAGTTTTAGACACACCTCAATCATTCAATCATCTCATTCACATATAAGAAACAAAGATTTCTGTCTAGTTTAGAAGAGAATTGAGAATTGGTGTGAACTTATTCATAGTTCATCCATTTCTGTAGTTTAATTTATACAAGGAAGTGTTAGTAAGGTTGTATTTCAAAGCTATAAACCTTTGTGATAGAATCGTTGATAGTTTTCCAGATTACTTTAAATAAAGGAGTTTTGTTCTTAGCAATTCGTGTGAAATCCACTAGCTTTTGCTTTACAAGTTGGTATAATCTTGTTACTCTTCTTAATCATTATGTTTTCTGAGTTTGTTATCATCATTATGTGTTTATTTGATCTTAATATGGAGTAGTATTATCGTGTTTATTTGGGACTCATAAGGGAAATGTGGATTAAACTTGGATAACTAATGATTTTTGGTAAATAGTAAATATGTCCTTGATGTTTATACACTTGGATCCTTGATCATCATTTGATCACCCATTGAGCTCGGATATAGGTCGAAAGACTCTGACTTTGTGTTTGATTTCGAGGTGTTTGTCTATGACAACTCGGTATTGACTTTGTGACGATTAGTCAATAAAATGATTATCATCCTAAGTATATAAATGTTTAACGCTCACCCTCATGTCTAACGAACTTGGTTGAGCAAGTTTATATTTATTATTTCCAAACGCGAATCGATCTTAAAGCATTTTTCATAATAAAGATTAAAGGCCGAAAGGATTCCTTATTATGTTTAAATACTTAATCTTTTAAATAAACTACCCGTTCATTTATCCGATTATACTTAAATTCATAGAACCGTTATTATTCCAAGTTTATCCTTCCTTACCTTTGTCTCCCAAATAAACATCTCTTTTATAATCTTGAAATATGTGTTACCATTTATCTTTAGATTCGTGACAAATCTTTAAGATATCTTTTTGCAAAACAACTGACTTTTCTTAGAATCACCAATCCCTTGGAACGACCTGGTCTTACCTGAAATATTATACTACATATGTGGGTTATACTTTACCCGTGTGTTTCCATTTAATAACCGGTAATTTCAGTCTTATAAATTTAAAGCTTTTGAAACATATCAAAGTTTTTGACGCCATTGTCGGAGATTGAATTGTTTCTTGTTTAAGTTATCACTGGTTTGCAAACCTAAATTTCAAAATCGTCGTACAGTTTTCTGGAAAACTGAACCAAAATTTGTTTTTTCTTCAGGAAGTACGTGTCATTATATTTGCGCGCCTGTTTTCCTGGAAACCCATAAAGTACGCAACACTTACACCAAGTACGACACACTTTTCTGCCAAATTTCTCAGCAAAATTTAATTTAATCAACAAATCCTAATCAAAAAACCTTTTAAAACTTATAAATCAACTTGAAAGCTTGTGGATTTTTATTGCTATGTGTCCGTATTTGTTGAAATTTTGTATATACCAAATTTATATATTAAAACGGGAAAATCATAAAAATATTACCTCACATCTTGTAATTTTAATTCTATGAATGTTTTTATGCTTATCTTGCTTATTAACTGCTTTTTACTTTTTGCGTGTGCTTATTTAAAAAATAATTATAACAATGTTATAAAAACTAAAACAAAATTTTGTAACCATCCATATTATTATATAATTAAAACTGTGTTTATTAACCTGATACAATTTGTTCTTTACGAATTATTTAAGAGTAATAAAAACATAACTTTTAAAAATCTAAAAATAAAACGTTTAAAAAGTTTTGTAACTAAAAACTTAATAAGTACGGCGTACTTATTAGTAAGTACGCCGGTTTTTCTGGAAACCTGAAATTTTTTGAAAAAATGCAGGAAGTACGCCGCACTTCCTATGAAGTGCGGCGCACTAGTCTGCCCGAACAGTCACAGAACATTTATATCTTCGTTATCATAAGGAAATTACTCCATTTGTTGATTACTATCTGTTTATTAATCTTATGTAAGTGTAAAAAAACTGTTATTATTTGTTTTAACTAACCCACTAACGTTTGTTCTAATGTTGTGGTGTGTTAAAAGAACTATGGACCCTAACTCAAGTATTGGAAGGATTTGCCTGGGAGAGGATAACCGCGTATCATTAAATGATGGAATGGAAAGTCATGGAGATTGGGAAACACTAGAATTACAAGACACAACTTGTAGTCAAGAGAAGAAAGAGACTAAATCATTTACTTTCTATAGGATGGGGATAGAGGAAATGAGCAAAAGGTACATAGCACCGTGCTTGTGAATGGACTTGAAGCTTTACGATGGGAATAAATTGGATACAAGGATAAAAATTTTGATCTCGAATGAATTTACTGTTAAATTATGTTTAGAGCACGAGGTAAAAATGGAGATAAGGTGGTTAAAAAAGAATTAATTGTCGCTTTAAAAGGTGAAATATACTTTGTGAAATTCATTATAAACCCCGAGGAGGATGTAGGTCACATGAATCATGAATCAATCATATCAACATGTTAGAATGAGAGAATGAGAGCAAGTAAAGGAAAAATTCAAATATTATTTAGGAGGGAAAATGAAAGTTGGTTACAAGAGCATCACCCTCTAATGAAGATTAGAGGGCTATTTATAGGCAATGGAAGGGAGGCTTCCCTTCCTTATTTTCCTAACTTGACAATACTAGTCCCTAGACTTTGGTTATTATGCTATTTCTTACTTAAAGCATAATAAACCTTATTACAAGCTATATTAAACTAAACAAAATAAAGTCTAATAACAAAATATAATAAAACCACATAATCGACACTTTTTCATAATCCTAACAATCTCCCCCTAAGGGTCGATTATTCTGGGCGTTCCCTCCTTGGTCCAAGTGGTCTTCCATTCACGTACATCTCCCATCTTCTCATTTGATCTCGATATTTCAATCGAACTTCAATCTCTTCTTCAAACAACTTAAGAAACTCAACTTCATCATTTGTGAGTTCTTTTTGCACATAGCCATACTTGACATCATTACAATAACTCTTTAGTCCTTCAAGAGTTCTCCTCAGTGTTGCATCACAAAACTTATGTATCTCTGAAGGCCTCATCACCATTTTCTCTTTCTTGCTATTAGTGTAAATGATTCCATGTATGGGCTCATAGACAATAGAAAACATATCGTATTCTTCAATTCCTATTAATGTTATTGTTGGTGCAGTGAGATTAATCTTCTGTTGATAGCTTTCGATTCCAAGTTAAAATTGTGCACTCTTTCCCTTATCACTGAACTCCTAATGAACATTGATAGAGACCATAGCAATCCTGTATTAACATAATCAGGTACCTTGTTATTCACGATCAGCAGATACTGTCTTCAATGCTCATTCTTATTGAGTTCTTTAATCGGGCTCGGTTAATGACAACTATGCATTCATTAGCTCTTCTTGCCAATCTCTGTGATAAACTTATGTTCATGACCCTATTCACAGTATGTCTTGTGACTTGAAACGATCTTAGAGTTTTGAATAGATCTCTCCTTCAGTTTCCAGGTTTTCTTTCTGTCTCCTTATGTAGAGATTTCGCAATGAGGATTCTTCCAATTTTCAACACCTAATCTTGCCATTTAGGATTAAACTTCTTTATAACTTATATAACCTATCTGGAAGTCCGTTTCTTCAATTATTATCATCATTGAGACAATTTGCTGGAAAATTTATGGAGTGACAAAACGATCTTCTCAGGACCTGAATTTCCTTTCTTCAAGTACAAAAGGCTCTTGATTGTTCATGAGATAGGTGATATGGAGCTTCAGGATCTCTTTGGGACAAACTTTGAAACTAATGATGATGGTGTGATCTTTCGTGGATGCGGAGAGACAAGAATTTCCTTTTTGCTTTCCCAAACAATGTCACTTTGCAAGAAATTCTTCATCTGATCAATGTGATACTGATGTTCATCTCCTGAAGTACATCTTTGTCTTAGCATCTCATCCGCCATCTTCTTCAACTTAGCTTCATCAATTGTCAAAGATATCTCTTCCATGATGTATTGTTGTTAATTGCTTAGTTACGAATCTCATCATCATCAGAAGAATAAGAAACCATCCAGAAACCAAATTCATCATCTTGTTCTTGATTACCTGAAGTAGAAGGACCTGGTTCCTCTACATTAACTTGTCTAGACGATGACTCTCCAGATACATATGCTTCATACTCCGATGTCTTCTGCCTTTTTGCACTATTCTCCCCCTCTAGACACAGTGGAACACCTAGGAGTCTTATGTTCCAAAATATTAGCAGTTCTAGATGCATTTCCTAAAGGCATAATAATGTTTGGGTTAACATTTCCTTTTTGAGACTTAGGTCTCCAATTATATTCGGGTGGAGTATACTTAGGATACCACCAACTGCATGTCTTACTAACTTGCTCATATAACTTCCTAGTTATGTTTCTAGATTTCTTGACAGTGGAGTCTGTTGCAACGGTTTTCTTACTGGATGGGTGGCAATAGTTTTGGTTCATCATTATGCTTGGGTTCTCTAGTACTAATAGGCACAGCCATTGGTTTTCTAGTCCTAGAATTCACGCCATTGATATAATGTAGAACACACAAATCATGATTTTCATTCAGCACACATTTTCCACAGTTAACACGACAATGATGAACATTCAAGGTTCCATTAGCATTCAAACTGTCATTACACGCAGTTACAGACGTTTTATTATTAGAAAACTTAAAAGTCCTACGGTGGTCTTCTACTTTTTTCTCCTTCCTTTGACTATTGTTAGACATGACTCTATCTTCCAGTTGATTGCTCTTAGGCGGTGGTCTGCTAACACTAGTAGTGGGAATTACTCCTGTAGAGAAAGACACACGTTTGTTAGGTTTCCTAATGTCTTGATGCAACTAAGGAGGTTTAGTTTGACTAGCGCTTTGGTGTGCATTTTATACTTTCCTGGTGGCATATCACATTTGTGTTCCTGCAATTGATAACATTTCTTGAGGCAAAATCTGTGCAGTGGGGCTGGTTTTGAAAAACCATTTGGAAAATTTTGTGTGGTACTGCCTTTGACTTTGAGAAATTTCTTTCTTGCAAGGAGAATTAAAAAAATAGTTGGTTTACCTTAATGGATTGTCTTTGACTTATAAAAGCATTCGGTTTTCGAATAACCGATGATTTTTCAAACTTAGTTCCAAGATTTTTCCTTTCATCTTTTTCTATGAGTTTCTTAACTCACGTATTGCAATTTCTTTGTCTTGTAATTAAGCTTTCATGTCTTGAAAATTTCAAATATGTTACGTTCTTTAGAAAACGTTGACCTGATGTTCTTTGAAAGATTTGTCATTTTTTTATCTTTTCTTTACACTGTTGTAAATCAAGTTCAAGATTAATCGCATGTTTCTGAAGTGCTTCAAAACTCTTTGACATTGTTCTACTTTTTGAAAGCTCTTTTTCAAGATGTTCACATTTTCCTAGGTTTCTACGTAATCACATTGCAAATTAGTAACTTCATCCAGATCAGTGTACACACCAAGTATTGCATTCATGTGATCAGCATAGTAATATTCCCTTGAAAGTCGGTCGATTTCATTCAAAAACTATGTTTTTTGAGTTTCTAGTTGAGATTTAAGAGTGTCTACTTCATGTTCAAGAGAATTAAAGTATACAATCAGTAACAATTTCCTCATTTAAACACAAGTGAAATTTTTCTAAGTCCGCATTGAGTCTGCTAATTTGGGGGCCAAAATTTCCTTCTATTGTGTTTTGAATGAAAGGATCGATGTTACCAAAATATGTTCTTTTGGCGATTGTTTGTTTGCAACGTTCCACTCCGTCAAAAATCGTGTCAACACTCTTTTTAATCTTGAAAAGTTCTTTAGAGCTTTTACACTTTTGATCCCAAGGAATGGATTCATCCATTCGTTTTTCTAACAAAGTTGTTTGTTTATGAAAAGACTCTTTGGAAAATTCCTTATTAGAAGATGTATGACTCATCTTTGACGTTTTTGGAAAATAGTGTCGTTCAGCCAACTTTTCCCGTTGTGGAACGAATAAATCATAAAGATTATTCAACTGATCATAATCAAGCGGTCTGATTAAATCGCTTAATTTTGATCGACGTTCTTTTTCAAGACGAATCGTTTCGTCAGAATAAGGGGCTAACATTAACGCAAGATTATCATTATAGCAACCTATATCATACAGACGAGGATTGGCTCTTTGAGCTTTCTTGTGGAACTCAAGGTTTTGGCATAACTCATTTAACAAATTACGCGTAAGCATATTCCATTGTATTGAACAGATTGGCGGTTTTATATACAATATCATTCAAAACCTTGACTTTGTTTTCTAAAAAAGCAAGACTTATCAAGTCCTTGGTCTTCACGAGTTTTGTAAAGCTTCATCTAAGCTCTTCTTGCTTTGTGACATTATGGAGATGGTTCTTGTTGTGCACAAAGCTCCTTTTTCATATCCGAAATCGTTGGAATTTAAAATTCATTTATTTTTACGAGTATATGCATTAGATGACTTTCAAATTCGATTTTGTATGACATTAAAATCCCCTTTAGCCTTTGCACAAATAATTTCTCACCTTTAAGAATAATTCACATCATTATACTTTTATCTAGTTACGCTTGGAAACTTATTAAGGTCTTTACAAACATCAATAATTAGTCTTTGAAGTTTCTTTTGTTTTCTTTTTGAAATGGTTATTTGAGATTCTAAACTTTTATTTTTAGTTTGATATCGTCAATTTACCTTTTAATTTATCAACTAATGCCTTGTGTGATGATTCCAAAAATTATTTCGGTTTTTGCTATCATCAATTTCAACCATTTTTAGTTTCTGAATTAAAGAAGCAAGCAAATCAGTTCGGATCAAGATATCGTTCTCCAGTTTCATCTTGGTCATTTGAGGCTTATCATAAACATATATCCGATGAATCAATAGTGATATTGGTGTCACCTTGTTCCGTCAGATATATGTCATTACTAGATTCAGGTTGCTCAGGATGTTCATTTTCCATGGCAAACACATTATAGTTGTCATTATTGTTTTGTACCTTATGCATTGGGCTCATATCAAAGATGGGTCCAGAATTTTCAACTAGATCTGAGTAACCTCATGAATCGTCGCCATGTTACATATATATGCTTCCCAATTATTAATCTCAGACTCTTCTTCAGTATAATCCTTCCTAATCAGCTTGTTCTGCATTCAACTGACCCAACTTCCTCTTGTTTACGCCAATAACATCTTTTCTTGTGATAAGCTGCATCTTTATCGTTTCGGTTTCTGGGCATCTCCTGATACTTGCCTTATTACTTGTAGTTTATTAAATGAATCCACCAGGACTTCTGCACTACGATTAGTACCTACATTTTCACTAGCCCCAACAACATTAACTGCCCTCTGATTATCATAACACCAGTTCCTCTGTTGATTCTTGGAGAATATCTTGAGTAGCTCGACTGGTGTTTTGATAAAAGTTCGAAGGTTGTTGTTGGTTAGGTTTGTAGATTTTCCTTGAACGTGCGGAGAAATTAAAGGGCCATGAGTTTCGTCAATCTCCTTTCTTTGACATTTCCATCTTCATGTAACCATAGCAGGTTCAGGATCATAAAGTAGGAGCAAGAAGATTAGGTAACAATTGCTTATCTTCTAGTTTCTAGTAGAACTATTGCGATCTAGTGGTGGAATGTTGAGTGTTTTTGAGAGGATGGTTTTGATTGATGGTAAATGGTTGTTGTTGAGCACATGTGTAAGTGGATTAGCAGTTAGTGCTTAGTCTTTAGCTCTTATAATCATTGACTTCACTTCTGGTGTTGCTTCAGAATAATGTTCATAAAGCTTGTGATAGGAGACAGTCTTCAGCTCTTGACTTTGCTTAACAAGTGTCACAAACCTTTGCCATTCTGGTTATAGTTGAAGTAAGAACTGGACATTCACTTGATGATTTGTAACATGACACTGATTTCTGACAAGCTCATTCATCATCTTGTAAAACCGTGAGTAATACGATTCAAGTGATTCACCATCTCGTAATGTGAATTTTCTAACTCCAATATAAAATTGGTTTTCAGATCTTGAACATTGATTGATTCACCTTGTTTCAACCTTTCAATGGCTTTCCACATTTTACATGCATTCGGACAAGCATCAACTGTGGAGTAGATATCGTTATCTATCCCTGTGAGTATGATCTGAATGGCTTCAGCTTCAGCATTCAGTTGATCTTGTATGTCTTGTGAAACATTCTTATAGTTCTCCATATACCTCTCTGTAGTTGTTTCAGAACTACCTTCTGCAACTTAGGAATTGTTGTTCTGCCCATTGATACGTGTTTTGGTGGATTTTTGGAAGACTAATGGTGGATGTGTTCACTATTAGGTTTGGATTTCTTTGTCAATGTATCTCTTGTTTTGGATTTCCATTGAACATAAATACCTAGTGTATCTTGTGTGGTTGATCTTTGCTTACCCGCTTCCATGATTAGCATTATGAGAGCATTCGATGATTGTGTTTGCAAATTGGTGGTATTTGAAATTTGTCATTTTGGAATGAAGTTTGTTTTAAAATAGATATCGGATTTTAAAGTGTTATGAAGTGATTGATTGTGGTTTTAAATGAATTAACGTTCACAGGATTTTACAAATCTTTGATTAAAACCGAGAATAGAATCATATCTTTCGCGGGATTTTACAAAATCAAGAAGAAACCGTGAATGAATAATTAATTGACGTTTCAAGTATGATTAAGTTGATTGTTGGTTTGATTTGGTTTGAGACAAAACGCAGTGAAGAAGAAATTTTGCCAGAGTTTCTGTCCAACAAAACGCAATATAGGTCTTCAAGGTAGACAAAACGCAGGAAGCAAATCGCAGTAAGGCACCTTAGACAAAACGCAGTGAATTCTTGAGACAAAACGCAACCAAGAAATGAAATGGACAGAGTCTCCCCTAGGCAAAACGCAATAAGGGTCTTCAATTAGGCAAAACGCAATGGCAAATCGCAACCTGTAAAATCAACCAAAACACAGAGGCAAAACGCAATAACCAAAACGCAGAGGCAAAACGCATAACCAAAACGCAAAGGCAAAACGCATAGGCAAAACGCATAACCAAAACGCAGAGGCAAAACGAAAGACCAAAACGTAGACGCAAAACGCAAGATATCTTTGGGCAAATCGCAACGAATGAAGCAAAACGCAATCAAGAACACCCCTTCAGTTAGTCAAAAAGATCCAAGAAGAAAAAATCACCAATCTTTGTTAAAGATACGAAATGATGTTAAAACCATCCTAGTAATTGATGCAAGGGATAGTTCATAGCCCAAAAGTACAATCCTTTAATCCTTTAACCAAAACAAGATACAAATGTGATTTTTTTTCTTGCTTTTTTTCATCGAACAAAAAAAACAACAAAAAAAACCCACGAATTTCACACAAAACAAACACTAAACACCCCTTTAGCTCTGGTACCACATGTTATCCCACTAATTTAATCCATTACACAAC
The DNA here is from genome assembly GCA_026074375.1 of Tanacetum coccineum. NCBI lineage: Eukaryota > Viridiplantae > Streptophyta > Magnoliopsida > Asterales > Asteraceae > Tanacetum > Tanacetum coccineum. The sequence continues at coordinate 36,220 of BQNB010012994.1, read as the reverse complement.
ACTAACCTTTACCAATAAGCTAGAAAATAAGAAGAAAACTTAGAGAGAGAAAGTAGAGAGAGAAACAAAAGAGGAATATTAGATTAGAGAAAAGAGAGTGGTGAGTTACAAGAGATAGAAATGTAACCAACACCCTCTCCTTGTGTGGAGAGGGTTCTATTTATACCTATGCCTTGCTATCTTGGCACTTGGGTGTCAGAAGAACTAGATGAACTTAGAAAGGATATTTCCATCAAAGCATAGTTGACTGGTTCTACTTCAAAATCATTGCTCCAGTCATAGTCTCCTAGACCATCTTGAGCCACCAGTGTTTGTGATGAAGATTCATTTGTTGTTGCATTGCTCCTGCCATTGTCACCATAAGATCTTCTCCCTTGATTCCTTCCAGATCTGCATTCTCTAGCAAATTGCCCTTTTCTGTGATAGTTGTAGCACTCAATCTTTGACTTATCAAGAGAAACAAATCATTTTTCTTTAAAGTCTAAGTTCCTTCCTATCCTCTGAATGAACTTCTTTACTCTGACAGTCAATATAGCCACCTTCCATCAAAGATCAAATTCCTCTAAGTCATCTCCATCAATCTGCTAAAAATCATCATTCTTAAGTTGAGGACTGGTTGTTGGTTGTGCAAAGAAAGAGTAAGCTACATCATGAGCACATGGAGTAGATGGAACTTGATTAATTCCACCAGCAGTACTAACCCCGTAATCTCCACTGGCAGCACTAACTTCATTAGTACTGCTAGTGTTCTTAGAGGAAAGATATGCCAAGTTTTGAGAGGTAGAAGTGGAACTTAAAGACCTTTTCATCTCATCTTCGTAAAGCCTAAGGTTGTTATAAAGGTCATCAATATAAATCTCATCAATGTCTGGCTTATTTATCATGATTAGAGCAATTTGATTTCATGAAGGAGGAAGACTTCTTAGAAACTTCTGGTTGATATCTTCCTTTGATATTGGAGAACCATGAACCTCCAATTGACTTATGAGTTTTTGGAACCTATCATAAGCCTTGTCTAGACTTTCATTTGATGTAGTAGAAAAATTTTCAAATTGATGTTTTAGTTTAGAACATTCTTTTACATCTTTCTGTGATTCTCATTACCTCAAATTAGATTATTGCAAGCCCACTAAAGATTTTGAATCAGGAACATCGTGGAAACTGAGGATATGGTATCATCAGGTATTGCTTAAGAGCAAGATGCGTTCTTAATTTCTATTGCATTTCTTCTCGCAGCAATTGTTTGCAGTCTTAGGAACAAGAGGACTAGATTGTTCTCCTAAAGGTGTAGCCTCATCTTCTAGATCTCCATTGACAATAATATCCCACAGATTATGATCTGTGTGACAAATGTATTGTCTCATCCTCATACTCATGATTATATTGTATTTTCCCTTATTAATATAGGATCTTCAATTGCAAGTGATTGTTGGTGGAGGAGTATCTTGATAGCCATCACTTTGATTTGTTGTAGTTCGCATTCACAAGATGTTCTTCTTTTTCAGAGTTTCCTCAAGTCTGATACCACTTGTAGGATCCATTTGCATAATGGATCTAAACCTTTAGCTTTAAAGGTTTGTTGCTTAGATAAATCTAAGTACAATGATGAAACAAGTCTTCACATCCATTTGGTAGACGACCATGTTCATATGAGCAGCAAACGCGAGAAAAATCCTTATAGCCTCTAATCTTGCAACCGGAGCAAAAGACTCTTCAAAATCGATTCCCTCCTCTTGACGGTAACCATGAGCCACTAATCGAGCTTTGTTCTTTAGTATACCTCCCAGTTCGTCTAGTTTCACTTTGTATATCCACTTCAAAGTAATAACCATAACTTTATCTGGTCGGGGTACGAGCTCCCATACTTCAAGACGTTCGAACTCATTGAGTTCTTCTTGCATTGCTTCAATCCAGCAAGCTTGAGTCAAAGCATCTTTATACGTCTTGGGTTCAACAGCAGTGAGGAAAGCATCGTAGTAACAGAAAAGAGCTTGCTCATGTAATTGCAGCCTTGTGGAAACTGGTCTAGCGAGTTCACCGATTATATTTTCAAGTGGATGATCCTTAGTCCATTTGTTATTGTGTTCAAAAATTTAGTGATCGGGAGGCAGATTTGTATGAATAGAATCCGACGATGAAGATTGATCAAAAGAAATTTCTAGAATTGGAATACCAAAGTACGGATCATTACCCATATGTGCAACTTCAATATCATGATTGTCTTCTTCAACATCATTAGGAATGACAGGAGGTTGGGTATTGGGTGTTGTTTGAGAGTTACTTGGTGATGGTGCATCTTGGTCAACTGTAGTTAAGGAAGGTGAACCGGTTGATACAGCGGGTTCTGGAGCTGCTACTTCATTAATTGGAGCACCGACTTCAGGGGCTGGGTGATCAACACTAGGTGGGGGATTGAGTAATTCATCGAACAACGGTTGAAACAACATATCCTAGTTAGTTCTCGAAGGTGGTACAAACGGTGTTAAAGGAGGAGAGTTTGGCACGAGTCTTGAACTGATTGTTGCAGGAGTCATTTCATAAAGTACGGGTCCTAAACTGCTGTGTTCAGAAGCCATTGCAATCAGCTCATAAAAATCTACATAAATTGTCTCAATGATTCGTCTGGTACGTCAGTTGTAAATTCGAAATGCTTTCTTTGTGGGTGCATAACCAATGAAAATACCAATATCAGCCTTTGGTTGTAACTTGCCCAAATTCTCATTATCATTCGTTGGATAGCAGAGTGCACCAAATACATGGAAGTAAGATAAGTCGGGAAGTTTGTCATGTAAAAGCTCATATGGTGTTTTGCCATGACGAAGGCGTATGATGGAACGATTTTGGGTGTAACATGCGGTAGCCACTGCTTCAGCCCATAGAAATAACAGAGCTTTTGCATAAATCAACATTGTGCGAGCAGCTTCAATTATCGTATGATTCCGTATTTCAACGACACCATTTTGCTGTGGAGATCGAGCAACAAATGTTCCGTGAGAGATACCAACCTTCTCATAATATTCATGCAATGTTTGATTAACAAATTCAGTTCCATTATCTGTTCTGATGCTTCGAACATGTACTTTCAGCCGCAGTTGGATCATCTTAAGAAACTTGATTATGAAATCTGAAGCTTCATCTTTTGACCTTAAGAACTTAACCCATGTGAATCATGAGTAATCATCGACAATGACGAGACGCATCGGTCCACAAAGATCCATGTGTAACAGATAGAGGTTTTCTTGATTGGTGTCTTTAGATTTAGGTTTGTGGGGTTTCTTCTTACTCTTACCCATTACGCATGCAAAACACAGATGGTCCTTTTCAAATTTAAGCTTAGGGAGACCTCGAACAAGACCATGTCTAGCTAAATGGTTAATTGCACCAAAGTTTAGATAAGACAAACGTCAATGCTATGGCCAGGACTTAGTCTTTGAGGCCGTTGACAAGATACATATGGGAGAGGATGCCATCATGTCTCCAAGAGACAGAGTATATAGCTTGTTGCCTTGAGATCTAGTCAATAAATCAACACCTTCTAAATTACGACTAAAGCATGTGTGTTGACGAAAAGTAACCTCAAGGTTCGAATCATAAAACTGCCCAACAGAGAATAAGTTGTATCTAATTCCTTCCACACAGTAAACCCTTGATATTGTAACATTCCCAATCTGATAATCACCATATCCCAAAATCTTTGCCACACGATCATTTCCGAATTTGACTGTACCCAAAAATTTGTTGACGAAATTGATGAGCTGAGAGCGATCTCCGATCATATGCTTGGAGCAGCCAGAGTCCAAATACCAGAGGATAATTTGGACGACATGCATTCATTAAGAGAGGAAGATGGAACATGACTCGCGCAAACTCACCCCTTAAAACCTATCTATAAATGATATAAATACACCAAGGGACGAAATCACGCGAGAGCAATAAAACCGGAAGCAGTATAGAGTGTTCCCGGGTCGTTATGTCCCAACGAGGCTAGAATGGAATATCGCAAGACGATTGATGATTTGTGTTAGAATGTCACAAGGAATGGATTATGATTGGGCACTAACACTGAATAGGCAAATGCACATAAAAATAGCAAAGAGAATAAGCTGGAACAAGAATCAAAACTAGGAATGACAAAAACACTATAAAACTTTAAACTAAGACACAAATAAACTCAAATAAACTTAAGACAAGTCGAATAAGCTAAACTAACTCTAAATAAGCAAATACAAGAAGCAATTAAGCTAAATTAAACAAGATAAACACAACAGAACTAACAACAGTACTAACAGTAAAAACTACCAGTACTAACTTAAAGTTAGTACTGTTAGGCTTAAGTTAGTACTGCTAGGCTTATAAAACACAAAGAAGCAAGAGATAAGCAAATAAGCTAAAACAGATAATTAACTATCCCTAATAAGCACTTAGTAAAAGGAATAAGCAACTAGAATAAACTAATATGATAAATGAACTAGAAAACTAAAACTGATAAACTATTGAGGATACTTTAAAAAGGAAAATAAGTTTAAATAAGCAAACAGCAATGGAAAATGGTTTAATCTACTCTAAAAAGCTAAGGAAATCTTAAACAAGCTGAAATAATAAGCTGATAAGCTAAAATGAACTACCAGTACTAACTTGGAGTTAGTACTGCTAGTGTTGAGTTAGTACTGCTACCTTTGAAATCCAAGAAAATGAACTAGCAGTACTAACTTGGAGTTAGTACTGCTAGTTGAAAATACCCCTTAAAAATCATTTTTCTTTCAAACTAATTAAAAACAGATTATCTATTAACAAAATAAGACACTTATAAGCAATTTTAATTAAGAATAAGCACTTAAATAAGCTGAAATGGCCTAGCAGTGTTAACTCAAAACTAACAGTGTTAACAAATGAACTAACAGTACTAAGCAAAATAAGCACTAAACAGACTGATAAAGCACAAATAAGCAGTTCTACAATCAATAAGAAAAACAAGAAAAAGAGAAACTTACAACACCCTTGCTCAAAACAGGGTCAAACTAAGAATCTACAAGCTCTAGCTTGTATAAAACAAGCTAGTAAGAGTCCATAAGCTTCCAAACTGGCTATCGTCCATAAATAAGCTGTGGTATATTTTTTTTTTTATTTTTTCGAGAGGATTTTATGATTTTCTCTTAACTACTTAACTTTTTATTTTTACTTAATGAAAACAACTTATGAGTAAGCTGTGGTGAGAGCTTTTTGAACACAAAACAATATGAGTAAGAAACTTAACACTGGTATTGTAAATTGACTCAAAAACTTCAAACTTGCATTAATCTTGAAAGTGTTACAAAGCTGAAAGTAAAAAGCTGTAAATGACTTTGAAATTTAAACTTAAGATTAAAAATTAATTAGTTGCTAAGAAAACTAAAAACTAGATGCCTCAAGGGCTTACAAAAAGCTCTATTTATAGCCGAAGTCTTCATCTCTTGGACTTGCAGCTTGTGCTTCTTTGGAGAGAGCAAAAACAAGTGTGCTTGTTGTGTGAGGGGAATCAAAAGCAAATCCCAGCCTTTGATTTCTTTTTAGCTTCTTTGGAGACAATCTCAGCCATCGAAATGCTTTGGGAAAGGAGAGGGATTGCCAACATGGCATTTATACAACTGGGGGGGGTAGTAGGGTGGATGAAATGATTTTGGCTAGAGAGAGAAGTGGTTTTGCAGGGAAGAAAGTATGGGACGACATACCAGTTGTAACTGGGTTTGTTGGGCGGGAAAGAAGACTTTTTGGGGAGTAGGCAGAAATGGTCCCCTTAAGTTATATAACTTAAATGCAATCTCTACCTTCTTTGCAATTTTAACCCTTGTCTTTCTCTTTTGCAATACAACTTGAGGTTTTGGCAGTTTTGGCCCCTCAAGTTGTATTTTCTTGCTTTGTCTGACTTTTGACTTTGCCCTTTTCTACTCCGTGCTTGGAATTGCTTGCTTTTGGCTTTCTTTTTGTCCTTTTCTTGAATATCCGTTCCTGCACAATACAAATGCAAACATACAAATACAATGTATTTTTGGTACGTTTTTAGTCATTTAAGTCCGTTTTTAATGGAAAATGGTATGTGTAATTTTGCCACATACAATATCTCCCATATTAGGTATTGTCGTGTCCTCACGCAATGTTATGAAGTAAACACTCAAGAAAACTAAGAATCTTGAACTCCCTCGACTAATTACTTCGAAAAGTAGCAAAGCGTTCGTCAAGGGAAACAAAAGAATAAATAGTTTTGACAAGTCCCGTTTTCACCAAAATTTTCTATATGTACACTAACTATCACTAATATTTTTGGATTTTTCTATTTCTTTAATTAACATGCTCGACTTCCTTTATTTTATCAACATTGGGATCATAGAATGAGAAGCGCCCATAGAATAATCTACGGATGTCCTGACGGATAAATTCATCGTCCCCGATTTTTCACTAGATCCAAACCAAGCAAATAACACAGATCATTTGATCAAATTATAAGTTCTATATGTTTAAGCACTCATACTTATGACTTGTGAACTTTTAACTCCCAACATGGATATATGATTTAAATGTGTGTACTCATTTCGACTCAACCATAGATCAACTTATTTTCATAGTCGTAATTCGAGATGAATCACGACTCAAAGCAACAATTTATTAGGACCTTGTAACTTGATTTTAAAGAACGAAAATTTTACTGTAGAACTTTTTGCAACATCATTATCATCATAATCATAAGTTCTTAAAGCTAGGAATGCGTTGCTTAGTTTGAACACCTACCTAGGCCTCGCTCCCTGGTAGGATATCACAACCAACGACCGGTGCTCTTAGTTTGAAAACCCTCCCCGTTGCTAGCGTAGAGGGAAATCACATCAACACCTTCTTCCTAATATGGCTAAGGATAGGTGTCTTAGTTTGAACCCTCACCTAGACCTTTCTTCTAAGTGAGATATCACAACACACCAAATCCCTAGAAGTAAAGATGTCTTAGTTTGAACCCCCACCTCGCGGTTAGCGGAGCGGGATATCACGACACATCTTTTACTTGCTCCATAAACTCAAATGTATGCTTCATTGGCATAATTTTAACATTCATGCATTTTTGCATTCATATTTCATTCATGCTTCTTTGGCATTTTAATTTATTTACTAGAACAGAGAAAACTCGTTTTAAGAATCAAGTTACAAATATGAGCTTTTTCTAAAAAATACGATTGACTTAGTTGAATTGAAATGAGTACGTATGATTAGGCGGATTAAAAGCTAATGGGAGAAAAAGTCACAAGTTACTCATATAAGCTTTAGAAGAATCTTGCTTAGCACATAAACTTATATTTAACTCTATCACTTCTTGTTCTTCACTTTGTGAAAGCTTAGCTTACAATTAAGGAACTAGCTAGGGCTCAACATGCCCGATTGAGTCAAAAATTATTCTCATTCTACCCATTAGGAAAGTCAAAACTGTGACAAAACACTTATTTTATTTTTGAAAATTCTTAATTTTTTCATTTTTTTGGTATTTTTGCAAAAATTTGGCGGTAAAAACGGGATTACATGACAACAACGGCTGCAGGCAAAATCAAATCGAATATCCCCCCCATACTAGAACTAAACATCGTCCTCGATGTTTTGAAGGGTTTCCTACGTAAATCTAAGGCTGTTTATGAAGTGTGCCAAAAGATAAAACGTTAGTCGATTAGATTTGGATACTGGATTCCCAAAATGAAGCTGAGGATGTGAAACTCTTGATAAAAATACAAGCACGAGAGTTCATCACAATCCTAGAAATCCTGGACAATTAACAACACAAACACGAAACACGGGTAGTGGAAGAGGCAAACCTCAACACAACCATTTTTCATCTAAACCTATCTATATATGATATAAATACACATACCATTTTCCATTAAAAATGACTAAAAACGTTTCTCGGCAAACGCACCAAGAAAACACTTATTCATTTTTACACAATACTACGATAAGCATGGGGTGCCTCCCACGAAGCGCTTGTTTAAGGTCGCTATGCTTGACCCGTCACCTGAATTTATTGGACATTAGGGAATGTTTGGAGATCCGGGACTACCAATTGTGGTACGTCCCCTCCAAAGTAGTGCTTAATACGATGACCATTCACTTTGAAGTTTGGCCCGGAGTTTTGAGATAACTCGACAGTGCCGTACGGGAAAACTTGTGTGATAGTGAAAGGTCCTGACCAGCGGGTTTTAAGCTTGCCCGAGAAAATCTTCAATCTAGAGTTAAAGAGGAGGACTCGATCACCGACGTTGAAAACGCGGTTCTTGATCTTGGAGTCGTGAATCCTCTTTGTCTTTTCTTTATAGATTAAAGAGTTCTCATAAGCTTCATCACGGAGCTCATTAAGTTCATTCAGCTGAACTTTCCTGTGGTCACCAGCGGTTTTCAGATCAAAGTTTGTATGTTTTAAGGCCCAGTAGGCCTTGTGTTCTAACTCAATTGGCAGATGGCAGGCTTTTCCGTAAACCAGCTTATTGGGTGTCCCAATGGCGTTTTGTAAGCGGTGCGGAAAGCCCATAAAGCATCATCGAGCTTATCTGACCAAGAGGTACGGTTCTCTCCTATTGATCTCTCAAGAATTCTCTTCAAGCCCCGATTGGAAACCTCGACTTGTCCACTTGTTTGTGGATGGTATGCGGTGGAGAGACGATGAGTGACTCCGTATTTAAGCATGACCTTTGTAAATTGGTCATTGCAAAAATGGGTTCCGCGATCACTTATGATTGCACGAGGGGCACCGAATCTGGCGAAGAGAGATTTAAGAAATTTGCAAACAACTCGGGCGTCATTGGTAGAGCGTTTTGCTTCAACCCATTTTGATAAATAATCAACGGCCACGAGGATGTATTTGTTGCCTTTGGATGATGGGAATGGCCCCATAAAGTCAATGCCCCAGACGTCAAAGATTTCACAGACTTGGATGGAATTTTGTGGCATCTCATCCCGTTGTGAAACTTTTCCTTGACGCTGGCATGAGTTGCAGTTTTTAACCAACTCATGGGCATCTTTGTAGATAGTGGGCCAAAAGAATCCGGAATCGAAGACTTTTCTTGCTGTGTAGTTAGCACCGTGATGTCCACGTGAGGACACCATCCGTGTTTGGGGTTGACGTGGCAAGCCATGAGAGGATGTCATGGGCTTCTTTGCCAAAAACACAACGTCGAATAACTTGATCCGCACAGATTTTAAACAGAAAGGGATCTTCCCAAAAATAATGCTTCACGTCTTTGAAGAATTTTCTTTTCTGCTGGGTTGACATCCCTTTGATCACGAAATTTCCCGCATGGTAGTTTGCGATGTCAGCAAACCATGGGGTACTAGCATCAAGAAAAGCAATCGAACTAAGAGTTTCAAGAGGAAACTTTTCATTTATCTCCTTTGGATCGAGCTTATTCTCGTGAGGATTCTCTAATCGTGATAGATGATCAGCCGCTAGGTTCTCAGCTCCTTTCGTGTCAACTACATCAAAGTCGAACTCTTGAAGGAGCAGAACCCATCGGAGCAATCTCGCCTTAGAATCTTTCTTTGCAAAGAGATACTTGAGGGCGGAATGATCCGTATACACAGTGCATTTGTTCATGACAAGGTAAGATCGGAATTTTTCGAATGCGTACACCACGGCTAACATTTCTTTCTCTGTCGTGGTGTAACGTGATTCCGCCTCATTCATTGTTTTACTTGCATAATGTATAGGCCTGAAATGTTTCTCATGACGTTGCCCCAAGACTGCACCTAAGGCGAAATCGCTTGCATCGCACATAAGTTCAAATGGTTCATTCCAGTCTGGGGCAATCAGGATTGGAGCCTCGGTTAGATTCTTTTTGAGAGTGTTAAATGCTTCAATACACTCTTTGGAGAAATAAAACGGAGTCTCTTTTTCAAGCAAATGGGTCATGGGACGGGCTATTTTTGAGAAATTCTGGATGAATCTTCTATAAAACCCGGCATGCCCAAGAAAACTACGGACACCTTTTACAGTAGTCGGGTGAGGGAGCTTGGCGATAACGTCAATCTTAGCTCGATCGACCTCAATTCCCGACTTGGAGATTTTATGTCCAAGAACAATGCCTTCCTTAACCATGAAATGGCTTTTCTCCCAGTTTAGAGCTAAATTGGTGTCTTCACACCGCTTAAGCATCTTTTCCAAATGGGTTAGGCATGTAGAGAAAGAACTTCCAAAAACCGAAAAGTCATCCATAAACACTTCCATCGTTTTTTCGATCATGTCGTGGAAGATTGCCATCATACATCTCTGGAATGTGCCTGGTGCATTGCAGAGGCCAAAGGGCATGCGGCGGCAGGTAAAGGTTCCGTAAGGGCAAGTAAATGTTGTCTTTTCCTGATCATTTGGGTCGATGGGTATTTGAAAATACCCCGAGAAACCATCGAGAAAACAATAGTATTCGTTTCCCGCAAGCCTCTCGAGCATTTGGTCCATGAATGGTAGTGGAAAATGGTCCTTTCGGGTGGCTTCATTCAACTTTCGGTAGTCAATGCATACCCGCCATCCCGTAACTAGTCGAGTTGGGATCAACTCATTTTGCTCATTCTCAACTACGGTAAAACCACCTTTCTTTGGTACACAGTGTACCGGACTATCCGAGATAGGGTAAATTAATCCAGCGTCAAGAAGTTTTTCAACTTCCTTTTTTATGACATCATGGATTTTTGGGTTTACCCGTCTCTGATGTTGGACCGCTGGTGTGTAGTCCTCTTCCATTAGAATTTTGTGAGTACAAAATTCTAGGTTAATACCCTTGATATCGGAGAGTTTCCAAGCGATGGCTCGCTTGTGGGACTGCAACACCTTTATGAGAGCAGTTTTCTCCTGGACACTCAAATCTTTAGCAATGATGACTGGTAACTTGTTGTCACCCTCCAAAAACGCATATTCGAGGTGGGGAGGTAAGTCCTTGAGCTCGACCTCGGGAGGTTCATCAATTGATGTTTCATCGGTTCTGGCTTCACAAATCTTAAGTTCTTTTCTAACCTCAGGAAAATAATTTGCATGGTTCGGTGGCGATAAGGGCTCACTATTTAGGATAGCTTCTAGAAGAAGAATGTCCTTCTCGGGATCACATTTGGCATCATCAATTCCTGACTTATACGAAGTATCAGAAAGTTCAGCCTCGATTTCTTCAAGAATGAAATCACTACCCTCGAATGGAGTGAGGGTGGGAGAAGTGGTATCAACAATTGGTTCAAAGGAAGGAGTGGAATTTCCATTTGCTAATACTTCCGAGAAACCTAAAACCTCTTGAGAATATTCCTCACAAGCTATATCAATAAAGTCGACCTTGTTAACTGATTCTATGGCATTGTAGGAGAAATTTTTCGTATCACCTACTTTGAAAGTCACGGATTGGTCATCATGTCTTAAGGTCATCTTTTCACCGTGTACATCAATCAAGGCTCTTGCCGTTCTTAAAAATGGTCTTCCTAAAATCAACGGGACTCTAGGGTCGGCATCATAGTCAACTACCACAAAATCGGCTGGAAAGTAGAAGGTTCCAACCTTCACAAAAACATCTTCGGCTATGCCGGTGGGAGTGGAGGTCGATCGGTCGGCTAACTCGAGTATCATCCTAGTTTTGGTCAGTCTTTGGAGATTAAGCTTTTCAAAAACGGAGAGTGGCATTAGATTGATGCTTGCACCGAGATCGGCCAGGGCCAAGCATTCATCCAACTCTGGGAAATCACACGGTATCAGAAATCTACCCGGGTCTCCTAATTTTTCGGGAAATGTCTTTAGGATGACTGCCGAGCAATTTTCATTAACCGGTGTTTTGGTTAATTCCAAGATCTTGTCTTTGTTGTTCAAAAGCTTTCTGAACATTGGTTGGTGACAACTTAGGCTATGTGCAGAGAGCATCCAGCGAAGTTAGCTCGAAGTGGAGATTCCCGAAAATTTCCATGAATTTAAAGCTAAAAGGTCGTCCTTTCGCGGAACTTTTTCCTTGGTTACCCTAGGTTGGATACTGGTTAAGGTCGTTTGGTCTAGGCATGACAACTGGTTTTCATCAACTTGGACTATCGTGAGGCTTGACGTCTGTGGTATTGTGTCTATAGGGCAAGCACCGTTGTCTTCTGTTTCCTTAGGTTTCAAAATTTCTCAACCGGAGGTGGTTGTGGTGGCCTTCATATGAAACTAGCTTCTGGTGTGATTGCTTTCAATTCACCCTTCGGGTTTTTGGGGGTGGCCGGGGTGTGCGTTTGTTTTTTTTTTGTTTTTTATTGGTTTTTTTTTTTGTTTTTTTCTCATTGTGTGTTTATTGTGCATTTTGTTTTTTGTTTGTTTCTTTTTTTTTTTATTCTTTTTTTTTTTAATTTTCTTTTTTTTTTTTTTTATATAGCAACGGTGTTGCTAGGAAGAGAACCAAAACTTGAGTTGAACGCTTGGTGGGAATTCACGGATTTTCGGTTGAGCATTGTATACAATGGCGGTTATGGTTGGTCATTTGGTTTTGCATGTTTTGCATAACCGCATCATTAGCATTGACATAGCTTTCAAAATCAGTTTTTGATACACCCGGAGCTTGATGAGCTGGAGCTTGGTAAGCTGGGTGTTGATTAACCGGGGGTTGATACATTGGGGCATGGTTATGAACCTAGGGGTAGTTGGGATTTGACCTGTTTATAGCTATTCCACGGTTTTGGTTTTGGTATCAACGATTTTTTAATTTTGTTGGCTTGGTTGTTGTTGTTGCATGGGGAAAACGGGTTCTTAGGTTGATTTGGTTGCCAAGTGGCGGACGTAACCGGAATTTCCTTGGTTTAATTTTGCTTGCGGCAGTTGCGAGAACGTATCCTTGATGTTATCTCGGTAATTGTTTGCATCGGTAGCCGGACAAATTACGATATGAGTGTGCGCACAGCCGGTAGGCTAACCAACTTTGCTCAAATGCTTTTACGGGAAGCAGGGCTGGAATGGGAGATATCTGCTTATCGAGAAGTAGAGGCTCTAACCATGTCTTTTAAATTCAGGCACATCGGGAGATTTACACCGGAGGTTGGAAGTGCTCGTACTCACTTTAGCAATAATGGCTTTGCTCGGAAATTTTCTGTTGTGACGAACTTAGGACTTGCTCTCTAAGATGCTTGAGCAATCATGCGGCCTTTTGTCCAAAAAATTGCCACCTGCGGCGGGAGTTCAAAGAGTCTTGATCATAACATTTATTTAAGGCGTTCTGTAAAATGTATCAAGTTGGTGAAGCTTTCGAGAAACATGATGTGCAAATGTCTCGAGAAGATCTTTGATTCGATCCCAAGACTCCACTAAACGACCTCATCAACCTTTGTTTGAAATTGGTAAATTGTTTTCGAAGATTTGTCGTTTTAGAAGGTGGGAAAACTGGTTGATAATTTTGCAACGAGGTCATCCCTGTCTGAATTGATCGAGGGGGTCTTTCTCAAGCCATATTCGGGCTGCCCCTATCGAGAGAGAAGGAAAAAGCATCAACATAAATGATTGGTTTAGGGCCACATTCACCAACTTCTCACCTCTCTTACATTAGGAATATCTAAAAGTAGAAGAGGGATTTTATTGAAGTACGGATGTGGGCATGGGTGGCGTCCTCTTTGTCATGTCGAAGAAATGCTTGTCTTTTTTGGACAAAGTGTTAGTAGCACATGCTTGATCTCAAAATTTGCTGCCGCGTAGTTCAGGAACAACAATTGCGTCCTGTATCCTCGGTGGGAGCCTGGAGTAATTCTGCAATAGTAACGGTTTATCAGGCATCGTAAACTATGGGAAGTTCAACAAGATTCGGAGAAATTGTTGTTGATGTAGTTGTTTGTGACGTAGACGCGAGCTTGGAGAACGATTAGTGGCAATGCACTGAAATAGAGAACAAGAAGAGTATTTTTGGTTTTTTTTTTTTTTTTTTTTTAGTTTATTCACAATCTATTTTAAACGGACAGGAACCTAAAACTAGACAACTTGAACCCAAATAATCAGAATACTTCACGGTAGCTCCCAAAAAGCAATACAATCAGGTGAGCGGAGGAGTAGGAATAGCGCGAAGCTTATTTCTCCTTTCGGGTCGTAGTTCCTTGGAACAACCCTCCTTATACCCACTTTATAGTTTGTATTTCTTTTTGAGGTGAGCCGTACTTAGTAAACGACACAAATGGTAAGTTTTAAATCTTTGATTCGAGTCTGGAAATTTGTATATTGATTCCACAGTTAGGACCAAAATTGAATAAATTTGGAGTTTATTTTATTTATATATTTTTATGGACAATGTTTTTATATTTTTGATTTTTTCTTTGGCTTTTGTATGATAATTATACTAAAAAAAATTGAAAAATATTTTTGTACTTTTTAAGTTTTTGTAGAAGGAAATATTCACAGGTTCAAAAACAAACTGTCAAAATTACGATATTCTTGCTTAGCCTCCCCGGCAGCGGCGCCAAAAATTGACTCGCTGAAACTCACCCCTTTTTATACATATATATAAGTGTAAATATATAGATATAGTACAAGGATCAGGATCCGCGAGACCAAGAAAACCGGAAGCAGTATAGAGTGTTCCCGGGTCGTTATGTCCCAACGAGGCTAGAGATGGAAAATCGCAAGACGATTGATGATTTGTGTTTGAATGTCACAAGGAATGATTGCCACAGAAAGAAATGATAAAAATAAGCAAAAGCACATAAAAATAGCATTGAGAATAAGCGGCTGAACAAGGATCAAAGCTAGAAGGGCAAAAAACAATTTAAAACTGCTTACACTAAGGCACAAATAAACTCAAATAAGCTTAAGGCAGACAAATAAGCTAAGCTAAATCTAAATAAGCAAATTAAGCATGCAATTAAGCTAAATAAAATAAGATAAGCTCAACAGTACTAACAGCAGTACTACCAGTATTAACTACCAGTACTAACTTGGAGTTAGTACTGCTAGTTATATGTTAGTACTGTTAGTCTAAGTTAGTACTGCTAGGCTAACAAAACTCAAAGAAACAAGAAGTAAGCAAACAAGCTAAAACAGAAGTTAACCTAACCTTAATAAACACTTAGGCATAAGAATAAGCAACCAGAATGGACTATAATGATAAATAAGCTAGAAAACTAAAACTGATTAACTCTTAAAATTATTTTGAAAAGACAATTAAGTTCTATTGAAAACAGTACACTAAAATAAGCTTAATCTACTCTAAAAATCTAAAGAAATCTTAAACAAGCTGAAATAATAAGCTGATAAGCTAAAATGACCTGTCAGTACTAAACAGTTATTTTATTAACTGACTGTACTAACTAGGAGTTAGTTTCTGCTAGTGTTAGTTAGTATGCTACCTTTTAAATCCATAGAAAATGAACTTAGCATACTAAAACTTGGAGTTGAGTACTGTAGTGTTAAGTTATGTGTTCCAAAAGTTAACTAGCAGTAACTAATTATCGTTAGTGTGTTAGTTGAAAATTACCCCTTCAAAAATCATTTTTCTCTCAAGTTAATTTAAAACCCAGAATTATCTATCAACAAAATAGACACTTATAAGCAATTTTTTTAATTAAGAATAGCTACTTAAATAGATTTGGCCTAAGCAGGTTAACTTATAACAAGCAGTTCTACTGCAAAGTAAGCATAATAGAAAAGGAGATAGACTATACATAGAACCCTTGCTCTAAACAGGGTCAAACAATGAATCTACAAGCTCTAGCTTGTATAAAACAAGCTAGTGAGAGTCCATAAGCCCATCCAGAACTGGCTTATCATCCATAACATAAGCTGAGGTATATTTGAGAGTGATTGGTGTGATAATTTCTTAACTACTTAACCTTTTAAGTTTACTTAGTTAAAACAGTTTCTAAACAAGCTGTATTGAGAGCTTTTGAACACGAAACAACTCAATTAAGAAACTTAACACTTGGGATTATAAAGTGACTTTAAAAACTCAAACTTGCATTAATCTTGAAAATGTTACAAAGCTGAAAGTAAAAAGCTGTAAATGACTTTGAAATTTAAACTTAAGATTAAAAATTAATTAGTTACTAAAAACTAAAAACTAGATTACTTAACTAGCTGCTTCAAAGGCTTACAAAAAGCTCTATTTATAGCTGAAGTCTTGGACTTGCGGCTTGGACTTCTTTGTAGAGATAAAACCAAGTGTGCTCGGTATATATGACATTCTTCATCCCGTACAAGTAGTGTCTCTAGATCTTGAGAGCGAATACAACTGCACCCAGTTCTAGATCATGGGTGGTGTAATTCTTTTCGTGGATCTCCAAGTGTCTAGAGGCATAAGCAATCATTTTGCCCCTTTGCATCAGCACACACCTCAGGCCTTGGCATGACGCATCACAGTATACCACGAAGTCTTCTAGCCCATCGGGGAGTACTAGAACAAGTGCATTACATAACCTATCCTTCAAGGTGTGAAATGCCATCTCTTGTTCATCACCCTAAATATACTTCTTGTTCTTTTAAGTCAAAATGGTGAGTGATTTAGAAATCTTAGAGAAATTAGCGATGAATCAGTGGTAATATCATGCTTAACCTAAAAATGAGCGGATTTGTGTTGTGATTTAGAGGCTTCCCAATTCTTAACAGCTTCTATCTTACTGGGGTTACATGTATGCCATTATTGTTAACCACATGCCCAAGGAACTGTACATCTCGCAACCAGAATTCACACTTTGAAAACTTTGCGTACAGTTTCTCCTTCTTGAGCAGGTCTAAGATTAACCCTAGATGCATTTTATGCTCTTCCTTTATCTTTGAGTAAATCAAAATGTCATCGATGAACACTATAACAAATTTGTCCATGTAGGGTCTGCATACTCGGTTCATCAAGTTCATGAATACCGCTGGTGCATTTTTCAAACCAAAAGGCATTACTGTGAACTCGAAATGTCCAAATTGAGTTCTAAATGCAGTCTTTAAAATGTCGTCTTCATGCACTCTGAGCTGATGGTATCCGGACCAAAGGTCTATCTTGGAGAAGTATCGTGATCCTTGTAGTTAGTAGAATAGGTCATCGATTCTAGGGAGGGGATAACGGTTTTTGATGGTCAGCTTGTTCAACTTCCTATAGTCGATACACATCCTAAAAGAACCATCCTTCTTCTTGACGAATAATATCGGTGCTCCCTATAGCAATGAACTTGGTCGAATAAAACCCTTGTCTTGGAGTTCCTTGAGTTGGTTCGACAACTCCTCCATTTCAGTAGGTGTCAAGCGATAGGGAGACTTCACAACCGGCATTGTTCCAGAGATTAAATCGATACAAAACTCGACTTCTCGGGAAGGAGGTAATCCTGATAGGTCGTCAGGGAATACCTCGGAGAAGTTTTGAACGATGGCGATGTCTTCCAGTTTCGACTCTTCTGCTTTCGCACTCATAAGACGCTTCACCTTCTCTTCTGGCCGTTCTCCATATACCATAAGCATCTGATGACATCAAATAACGTCACTTTTATAACATCATTTATCCCATCTAAATAACCTATTTTGTATAATTATTGCAAAATTTGTTACTTAATCGTTTGTATTTGAGAATTGCAATAATTATGGAGTACTTGGTGAAGATTAGAAAAAAGGCACGCATTCTGGAGCTTAAAAAAAGACATTTGAAGATTATTGTTCTAACATCCTATACGCCGTATCAATCAAGGAAGATACAGCGTATCTGTGCCTGCACTTCACAAGAAACCACGAAGATATAAAGTCCAATACGTCGTATCCAGAAGACGTCTATACGCCGTATTCAATATAAAGTAATAAAATATTTTGGAAGATATCGAACGTAGTCCCTACTCCAAGAAAACCCCGATACGCCGTATCCATCTATCTCGATACGTCGTATCGACCAAATTCCAGGCCCTATAAACAGAAAACCTAAAAAGGGGTTTTTAGTGTGCTTGGTCATATTTTCGATACCTTAACCACAAAAGTCAATTTTCAGAAGACAAGAAGAGCAGAAGAGTAGAAGAGGTCAAGCAAAGCTATTAATTCCATAGGAAACACTTTGTAATCTCATGTACTCTAGTAATCATTCAATTTTTGGTATTATTCGTTAAACTCGGTTAGTTTACTTTGGTTGAATTATTACTCTTGTATTGATTACGACGTTTGAGGGCTAATACCCTTGGGTATTAGCCATTATTATGAAGATTTGAATGTTTGGTTTGTTTATCTCGAATGCTTAATTTATCATTTATTGCTTGTTTATGTTTATCAATTTATACTTGTTTACGTGCTTTTGTATGCGACCTATCATTCAACTGGATCTAGTGATACCGGCTAAGTTAGCTAGATGTCGGGATGGCTCTCCATATAGTTATTTACATATCTAGACCAATAGGATCACAAATAATGACCTATCTTTGCCTTTAGATTAGTGAGCTTAGTTAGACCGGCAGTTGACCCTTGGGATCAACGAGTAAATTCTTAATCAATTGGTAAAGACTTGGCCAGTGGACTACTAGTATATAAATTGATATTAAGCAGTAAGTGGGTAAAGCCTATATGAGCTAGAGTTTAACAAGATCGCCATTCCTTTAACCCCTAAGATAGATTATAATCAGCAAATAGGATGCTTTATACAGATGCGTTTAATTGTAACAGAATTCTACGTGTCTAGGTATTAGGAAAAAGTAACGCCTAAGTGTTAAGAATGATATGTCGCCTCGAGACATTACACTAAATAAACAAACCAACGTTTTAATTGGATTAATTATGGTTAATACAGTTTTCTTATATTTAGCTAGACCGCTCTTCTATCTTTTGTCTGTCTACTTACGTGTGTTTTGTGTCTAAAGTTGATCTAAGTCACCACAAACATGTGTTAGTCTCTCAGGCTGAAACCCCCCCTATCTGTTAGAATTAGGATTAACATAGGTTAGCATAGGTTTAACATAGAATAGAATTAACATAGTTTAAATTAACTTAGTTTAGTTAACCAAAATATTAATAAAATAAAATATTAGTTCTCGCTCTTAGTGATCGATACCCTACTTACCACGAAACCCTATCTGATCTGGTACACTGCCCGTTAAAGTGTTGTTTTAGAAAAAGTCGACAAAATATAAATTTAAAACTTGAATACTCTAAAATAAAACCTATACGACAACACAATCAAGTTTTTGGCGCCGTTGTCGGTGAGTGATATTTTAATCTTGAATTTTATTTAATATTTTTTTAACATTAAATTAACTTAACACTTAGGATTAGTGTAATTTAAATTAGTGTAAAATTCTGTATATTTGTTTTTAATTGTTTGCTTGTTTTATTTGTGTGTCTGTTTTGTGTGTTTAATTGTTTTCTATACATTGTTCTAGTCGATAACCTGATACGGCGTATCCACTTCAATTGAATATGACGTATGTCACACCCCGTAAGTTTTAGGTCATTTTAAACTTTTCCGATCATTATCTTTGACTTTTTCATGTTGCGTTTGAATCTGACAGTTTACCGGGAAGTTAAATCGCGTAAATCTGAAAAACGTCATCGGGCGCGTCCCGGCATCGGTTATTAATAAATTTAGGCCTTATATGAGATATTTTAACTTTTCTAAGTGTTTCGTGATTTTTAATCACTTCCGATATTAATTTTAGGGTTTTATCTTTTAAATTGCGTTTTTCACGTTTTTGACCAAACGGAACCCCGAAAACCCGTAAACTTTTCGTGTAAACTCGAGTTATCATCCGTCAAGCATTGAAATGTCAAAATTTTCGTTTATACTTCCCCTACCTCAATACTTGGACGCCTAAACCATAACAATGTCACCATGCATCCTAAATTGAATAAATGGTATCTTATTTTGAAACATGCACCCATGTGTGTATGCAAGTATAGAAAGTGACACATGAGAGTGTCACTCTCATGTGTAGACATCCCATGCAACCTTCACATGTGAGCTCTTATTTGACTTCATTTGACCAACCTTGCACTTGATACTTGAACCAAAGACTAAATGCTAGGACCATGTTACAAAAAAAAAAATCAAAACCCTCACCCTTGTGGCTTGCCTATGCCGAACCAACATACACACACTCTTTAGTGTGTGTTGGTTACTTTACTTGGACTCATACTTACCCTAAAACCCTAAATTTCATCCTATAAATACATCTCATATCACAACATTAGGTTATCATCTCATTTCAAAGCCAACAACAAAAATCTCTTCTCTCCCTCTCTTCTTGCTAACCCACGGCACAAACACCCTCTTTAGGGCTTTCATTTTCTTTGATTCTTTTCAAGATCCAAGTGTTCTAAGTTCATTTCCAAGGGTTCCTAAGGTAGATCCAAGTATTGGTTGGTTGAATATTGTTTAAGTTTCAGAATTCATGTGTTTGTGTTACCTTTCTAAAAAGAAATGACAAAATATCTTGACAACTTTTATAAAAATGAAAGTATTTTGTTTGTTGTTTTATAAGTTATGGTGAGATGGGTTGAAAAGTGTGTTGCAACAATAGAAATGAAGGGGTTAGGTTAGATTTATGTGTGGTTTTGTTGTGGATTAGTTGTGAACGGAGATTAGGCTAGACTGGGCACTATTGTGAAGTTTGGGTGGATTTTGGTTGCGTTTTTGACAAAAAGTGCTTGCTGTCCCGAAATAGTTTTGAGGTTTTGAGCGACTTAAAAATGTTTTCATTAGGCGTAAAAGTAGTTTTTAAAGAGCTTGTTTCGAATAGATAGTTTTTCACATATCGCATTTTAAAATTAGACTTAAAACGGCCAAGGTATAGCCAAATAAAACTTGAAACATTTTTCAGCAAAACCAAATGAATAGTGTGCTGATGTGAATAGTAAAAGGGGTTTTCGGACACTTTCGGACATTTTTGGACTTTCTAAACTCTAGCGAAACATATAGTAACACATATATATAGATTAGCATCATTTGAAGACGCCATTAACATATTTTAGAAAAAACGATAAAGTTACTAAAAAGAGTAAGTTTGGTAAAACTTAGCGGATCGGACATGAAAGTTAAGCGATTATGGTTAGTTAGCGCATTTTGAAAATATAAAAACTTAACAAATATAGGGGACGATATTAACGTCTTGAAACTAAAAACTATCCTAAAATAGAAACTTTCTAAAAGTAGTAATTTTTGGATGAACGCCAAGACTTAACGAAAAACTTTGTAATTTTATTTAGTCATACTTTATTAAACAAACTAAAGCACAAACACATATGGATGTCTTTTCTCTTGAAAGCGTGTCGTACAAGTTTCGGTTATCTTTCGTTTACCTAAGACGCGTCATTTATTTAGGTCGCGTGTAGGACCTTTCGGCTTTATTTCTTCCTCGTTGATTATCGATTCACCACTTGCTTAAGGTGAGTTCATAGCCCCACGTTTTACCAATTTTCAAATGCTTTATACTTTGGGGTGAGAAACATTGTTTGCTTTTAAAATTGGACACAAGTTCTTAACGTGAGTTTTACATGTTTATGTGTTGCCTAAGTTTGCTTACAAACCACTATTGCCCGAACTATCATAAACCGTTAGTCACCTATGGCTAATTGGATTGGTTAAGTGAGCGCGAATGCATAAATAGATCTATTAGGACTAATTACCCCTATCTGGTTTGGTTCTAAATAGCTGCGAACAAACAGATATATGTCATGTCGATTGTGCGTTGTGGTGGTCTTTAGTTTGGGACACCAGTTAAGGGCAGGAATACTATGCGGCATGATATGATATGCCCTACTTTATTAGCATCGGTGTCATGAGCTTAGCGTAACAGTAAATACTTTTTATGTGATGTTGTATCTGTTATAGTAGTCGCATGCATTTTGAAATCTTGTGGTCCACTCTTGTATTAACCTAAACCTATGAATTCACCAACATTATGTTGATGTTTTAAACATGTTTTCTCACGTGCTTAGCTTGGCTTGATTCTTGATGCTAAATGAAGTCTATGTACTATGTGACTTTGCCAATTTCAAGACTTATCTATTTACATACTCGTTTTCATTATCAAACTTTGTTATGCTTTCGCTACATTTAACTCTCTTATGACTGGTTGTAAAACTTAAATTTATTTTCTTTATGCAACGAGTACAACTATTTTTTAAACGTCCATGATTAGTGGTCATTCTTTATTGCTTTATTTTCGGATTGTTATGACGTCATGCCCTCAGACACGTATTCCGTCTAGGCCCCTTCTGGGGGTGTGACAGATTGGTATAAGCAGTCAAATTTCTTAGACACGTGATTGATAGTGAAGGAATTCACGTTGATCCTGCAAAGATAGAGTCAATCAAGGATTGGGAATCACCCAAGACTCTAACAGAAATTCACCAATTTCTAGGTCTTGCCGGTTACTACCGATGATTTATCGAAGGTTTTTCCAAGATTGCCAAGCCTATGATGAAGCTGACTTAGAAAGGTGTAAAGTTCAATTAGGGTGAAAAGGAGGAAACTGCTTTCTAGACATTGAAGCAAAAGTTGTGTAGTGCACCGATTTTAGCATTTCCCGAAGGAAGTGAAAACTTCGTAGTATATTGTAATGCTTCTCACAAGGGATTAGCCTTAGTGTTGATGCAGAAGGAGAAAGTCATAGCTTATGCATCCCGCCAACTCAAAATCCATGAGAAGAACTACACGACACATGATTTGGAATTAGGAGATGTGGTGTTCGCTCTCAAGATGTGGAGACATTACCTTTACGGCACGAAGTGCATTTTGTTCACTGATCATAAGAGTTTGTAACATATTCTAGATCAGAAAGAGTTGAACATGAGACAACATAGATGGTTAGAACTGTTAAGTGACTACGACTGCGAGTAACGTTATCACTCGAGAAAGGCGAATGTGGTGGCTGATGCGTTGAGCCAAAAGAGTAGACCTAAGCCACTACGAGTTTGAGCCTTGGTTATGACAATTGGTTTAAACCTCCCTGGGCAAATCTTGAATGCTCAGGTTGAGGAAAGAAAGGAAGAGAATTATGAGACTGAATATTTGTGTGGCATGATTAAGAGCCTAAAGCCACGTGTAGACGAAATGTTGTGTTTAAAGAATAGAAGTTGGATACCATGTTTTGGTAACTTGAGAGCTTTGATTATGCACGAGTCGCATAAGTTCTTCTGATGGACCACCTTCTCAGGATCCGTATGTGATGACTGTTGCTCGTTGGAGGAGCAAGGTAGCATCACGTCCATCATCATCATCTGAGTTTCCTATTGCTTTTGTTACTGCCCCGCCTGGGATTCCTCGACGGTCAGCGATTCTTATCCGACCCGGGGAGGCTATTCCTTGTGGTCGACCTTACCGCACCCATCTTAATGGGCCGCGTAAGTTGTTGACTGCGAGGAAGAGAGTTGGACCTTTACCAGGTCGCAGATTAGTATGGAGGCGTGCATCACCACGTTCTTCAGACCACCGCCCATCTTCTTCTAGTTCATCTTCGGATTCTTCGCCGGTTCATTCTTCGGGTTTGGATGCACTAGATCAGGCTCATTCTGGATCTTCGACTAGAGATGTACCACCTAGATTGGGTTACCCTCCGAGGAGAGCACCATAACGTAGTGAGGCATTTCGTAGTTGGTGTGCTGCTCCATTATCTACTTTGTATCCACCGACTACATCAGAGTCATCATCAAGAGATTCATCAGAGAGACCACTGCATTCATCTTCACATTCTGCTGGACCATCTCGCAAGAGATGTAGATCCCTGGTTGATTCTGTACCATCATCTACGCCAGTTATGGGATCATTAGCTCCTAGCCATGCTAATCTCTTACCACCTCGTAAGAGGTTCAGAGATTCATATTCGTCTGAGGCTAGCATAGAGGAGGATACCGAGATTGATCCTATAGAGACTGAGGTTGATATGGAGTTAGGTATTGGTGATGGGGATGATGTTAGAGATCATGTTGAGAATTACACCAAGGGACGTCAAGGATGACACAGGGAGTATAGGCGACACCAGTGCTGGAGACACGGTTTAGGTAGGTATCGTGACCTATGTCGCAATCGATAGTTGAGGAGAGATTGGTAGAGCCAAGCTTTGGAAGGATACTTCTGATTTCGTCTGGCACTAGGGATGCATTGTTAGGTCATTCGAGGATATCTAGATATTGACTTGAATGATGTTTGTGCGTGACTTTTTACCATCACATTCTAAGGTTCGTATTGCAAGGATGCGGGATTGAGACCTGTACAAGACGTTGAGGCTGATTCAGTTAATAGCTAGGGGACAGAGAGGTAGTATGATGAGAGGGATTGACATCTTGAGTTTGAGAACCTCAAGGATCGTACTATGTTGGATACGAGATGTGATCGTTGAATGGTCTTCAACTTCATGTGTCTCTTTGACAGGAGGAGTTTCGTCAGGTTCATAGGGATCGTGATGATACTCGGGGGAGACTTAGGAGGTTGGAGTCATATGTTGAGAGACGTTTGGGTTTTCGCCCTTAGACCAGTTGTACCATGATCATGTAGGACACTAGACTGATGGTTAGGTCTAGAGTGTAACAATAGACCTAATTATGGATCATGTACCAATTTTGATTTGGTTGTAACCGAATTATGCTTTTATTCATGAAATGAAAAGCTTGTTTTGACTCTCTTGCTTATTTATCTATATTGTTATTTATTCATTCTGGCAATCGTGTTGTAATTATATTTTATTTCATAGCATGTATTAGATTATCGTTATCTAATAATTATGTATTCGTTTCAAAATCTCATTTAATGGGTTGCTGTCTGTTGATTAGAATCAATGAGACTATCACTCCGTTCACTGTATGACCCCTCTGCTGGCAAATTGTATCTGAAGAAATTATCAACCAGCGTGTGGACGCAGCTCTAGAGGCTCGTCGGGTTAACCGAGATCTTGAACTCGGGAATAGGAATGGCAATGGAGGAGGAGATGGTAATGGAAATGGTACTGGAAATGGAAACAATGGAGGCGACAACGGTGACGGTAATGAGAACCGTAATGTGAATGGAAGAGGCGATAGGCCTGTTGCTCGTGAATGTACTTACCAAGATTTCATGAAATGTCAACCACTGAGTTTTAAAGGAACAGAAGGTGTGGTTGGTTTGATAAGATGGAGTGAAAAGATGGAAACTGTGTTTCACATCAGTAACTGTCCGGAGAGATATCAAGTAAAGTATGCTACCTGTACTTTACTCGACAGTGCATTAACCTGGTGGACTTCTCACAAGAGAACCATCAGAACTGATGCTGCATACTCTTTATCATGGAAAGAGCTGTTGAAGCTGATGACTGAAGTGTACAACCCGAGAAATGAGATCCAAAAGATGGAAACCGAGTTGTAGAATTTGTTAGTGAAGAACAATGACATGGCTACTTACACTCAAAGGTTCCAAGAACTTAGCATGATGTGTACCAAAATAGTCCTCGAGGAGGAAGATCGGGTGGAGAAATTCATTGGAGGTCTTCCTGGTAATATCCAAGGGAATGTAATTGCTGCAGAACCCCCAAGACTACAAGATGTTGTTCGAATTGCCAACAACTTGATGGATCAAAAGTTGAAGGGCTATGCTGTAAGAAACACAGAGAACAAGAGGAGATTGAACAACAACTATAGAAACAACCGTGGGCAACAACCACCCCACAAACGACAGAATACTGGAGGTCAGAATGTTGCTAGAGCCTATATGGCTGGTAACAATGAGAAGAATGGTTATGAAGGAACACTTCCTTTCTGCAATAAGTGTAAGCTACACCATGAAGGACAGTGTACTGTTAAAAGTGGCAAACTTACAGAGGATTAAATCTGGCGAAGCGATTGCAGAACGTTGTGACTGTACTAAACTCAAGGAACTTTAGGGCCGAATCAAGGATTTATTACGTGTTTTAAGTGTGGTGCACAAGGACTTTACGGAAGGATTGTCCCTAAGGTCAGAACCAAAACCGTGGGAACAAAGCAAGAGTTTCCTGATGCAAGAGCAAGGCAAATATTGCCTAGGAGGAATGTGACCGCAAACCCCGGTTCCAACACTTGTCAACGGTACGATCCCTTCTCAACGATCATCATGCTTATATGTTATTTGATTCGGGTGCCGATAGAAGTTTCTGTATCAAATACTTTTAGTGCATTGCTAGATATCATTCCCTCTGCCTTAGACGTTAGTTACGCTGTCGAGCTAGCTGACTGGAAGAACTCAGAACTAACATGTGCATAAGAGGCTATACATTAGGATTGTTAGGAATCCATTTAATAACGTCCGATGCCTATAGATTAGGGTAGTTTTTTTGACGTTATCTCGTCATGGATTGGTTTAGCAAGAATCGATGCATTGATTAGGTCTGTAACGAGAAAGAATAGTCGTATTCTTTACAGAAATGAAAATTTTGAATCGTTCAAGGAGACAAAAGTGACAAGGAAATAATAAACGTTGAGCATTATATCATAGTGTTAAAGGCCCAGAAGTATATGGATAAAGGTTGTCAACTATTTCTGACGCAGGTTACGATGAAAGAAAACAAAGACAAGTCGAAGGAGAAGCGACTCGAAGACGTGCTGATTGTACGGGACTTTCCATAAGTTTTTCCTGAAGACTTACCTAGATTACCACCGATACGACAAGTTGAATTCCAAATCGACTTAGTCCTAGGTGTTGCCTTAGCTCGAAGCCCCGATAGATAGCACACGTCGAAATGCGAAGAATTTGTCTGCTCAAGCTACTAAACTATCTACAAGGAATTTATTATACCAAGTTCCTCACCCTGGGGAGCTCCGGTTTTGTTTGTTAAAAAGAAAGACGGCTCTTTTCGAATGTGTATCGACTACCGTGAACTTAACAAGCTTATTGTAAAGAATCGATACCCACTTCTGAGAATCCACGACTTTGATAATCAGTTGCAAGGATCAAGTGTGTACTCGAAGATCGACTTGAGGTCTAGTTATCACCAACTTAGAGTTCGTGACGAGGATATTCCAAAGACGACGTTTAGGACCTACTATGGTCACTACGAGTTCCAAGTGATGCCTTTCGGGTTGACTAACGCGCCAGCAGTATTCATGGACTTGATGAACCGGGTATGCAGACCATACTTAGATAAACTTGTGATCGTGTTCATCGATGAATATCTTGATCTACTCGAAAAGACCAGGAAGAACATGATGCAACATCTTAGACAATTTTTTTGAGAGTTGCTCAAGAAGGAAGAATTATACGCCAAGTTCTCGAAGTATGACTTTTGGCTGTCGAAGGTACAATTTCTTGGACACGTGATTGAACATGAAGGCATTCACGTTGATCCAGCAAAGATTGAGTCAATCAAGGATTGGGAATCACCCAAGACTCCAACAGAAATTCGCCAATTTCTAGGTCTTACCGGTTACTACCGACGATTTATTGAAGGTTTCTCCAAGATTGCCAAGCCTATGATGAAGCTGACTCAGAAAAGTGTAAAGTTCAATTGGGGTGAATAGGAGGAGACTGCTTCTAGACATTGAAGCAAACGTTGTGTAGTGCACCGATTTTGGCATTGCCCGAAGGAAGTGAAAACTTCATAGTATATTGTGATGCTTCTCACAAGGGATTAGGCGTAGTGTTGATGCAGAAGGAGAAAGTCATAGTTTATGCATCTCGCCAACCCAAAATCCATGAGAAGAACTACAACGACACATGAGTTGGAATTGGAAGTCTGTGGTGATCGCTCTCAGATGTGGAAGACATACCTTTACTACAGAAGTGCGTTGTGGTTTCACTGATCATAAGAGTTTGCAACATATTCTAGATCAGAAAGAGTTGAACATGAGACAACATAGATGGTTAGAGCTATTAAGTGACTACGATTGTGAGTTACGTTATCACCCGAGAAAGGCGAATGTGGTGGCTGATGCGTTGAGCCGAAAGAGTAGACCTAAGCCACTATGAGTTCGAGCCATGGTTATGATAATTGGTTTGAACCTCCCTATGCAGATCTTGAATGCTCAGGCTGAGGCAAGAAAGGAAGAGAATTATAGAACATAAGATTTGTGTGGCACGATTAAGAATCTGGAGTCACGTACAGACGGAACGTTGTGTTTGAAGAATAAAACTTAGATACCATGTTTTGGTAACTTGAGAGCTTTGATTATGCACGAGTCGCATAAGTCAAAGTATTCGATCCACCAGGATCGGACAAGATGTATCAAATGAAAGAAGCAACTAGTGTGGCCCAACATGAAAACAGAAATTCCACGAATGTCAGTAATGCATAAGACTTTGCAAAGGTAAATCAAATACCAAAAACCACCGGTTTGGTTGGTTCAACCCATATCCCAGAATGGATTATGGAGAACATTACTATGATTTTTCTTTACTAATTACCTAAGACACGTCTGGAGTCAAGATACAAATTTAGTAAATGTAGACCGACTCACAAATCTGCCATTTCTACCAATAAGAAACCGACTTAATGGAGAATTGACAGAACAATACTTGAAGGAAGTAGTCTCAAGACATGGAGTGCCAGTTTTGATTATTTCTGATTGAGACAGTTGGTTTACGTCTCATTTCTAGAAATCGTTGAACGAAGCCCTAGGTACTCAATTGGATATGAGTACGGCTTATCACCCACAAACAGATGGTCAAACTGAGAGGACCATCTAAACGTTAGAAGACATGCTACGAGCGTGTGTGATGGACTTCGAAAAGTGATGGGACAGACATCTACCATTGATAGAGTTCTCCTACAATAACAACTATCATACGAGTATTAAAGCAACACCTTTTGAGGCATTGTATAGTCGCAACTGTCGTTCACCAATCTGTTGGGCTGAGGTGGGAGACGCTCAGCATACTGGCCCAGAAATTGTTCGTGACACAACAGAGAAGATTATCCAAATCAAGCATCGTCTACAAGCTTCACGTGATCGACAAAGGAGCTACGCTGATAAGAGACGTAAGCCATTGGAGTTTCAAATTGGGGATAAGGTTATGTTGAAAGTATCGCCCTGGAAAGGAGTGATACATTTCGGAAAACGGGGAAAGCTAAACCCTCGTTACATTGGACCTTTTAAGATTCTCGCCAAAGTTGGAACGGTTGCATATCGACTTGAGTTACCCGAGCAACTAAGCCATGTTCATAGTACTTTTCACATCTCAAACCTTAAGAAGTACTTATCCGATGAACCGCTTGCTATTCCGTTGGACGAAATCTACGTCGACGACAAGCTTAATTTCATTGAAGAACCGATTGAAATCATGGACCGCGAAGTTAAACGTTTGAAGCAAAGTCGCATTCCAATTGTGAAGGTCTGTAGGAATTTAAGGAGAGGTCCCGAGTATACTTGGGAGCGCGAAGACCAAATGCAGAAAAAGTACCCTCACCTTTTCGCTAACCCTGAATCCACGTCTCAAGCTACATCCTGAACTTTAAGGATAAAGCTCTTTTAACGGGGAAAGGATGTCACACCCCATAAATTCCAGGTCAATATTTTTAAATTTTTCCGATCATTACTTTTGACTTTTATACGTTATGTTTGAATCTAACAGTTTACAGGGAAGTTAAACCGCGTAAATCTAAAAAACATCATCGGGCGCGTCCCAACATCGGTTATTAATAAATTTAGGCCTTATATGAGATATTTTAACTTTCTTGAGTATTTCGTGATTTTTAATCACTTCCGATATTAACTTTAGGGTTTTATCTTTTAAATTGCGTTTTTCGTGTTTTTGACCAAACGAAACCCCGAAAACTCGAAATATTTTCATGTAAACTCATGTTATCGATAATCTTATACTCTAAGTCTAAAAATTTTGTGATCATGCTTATGTCCTCACCTCTACCCACAAAATTTTAGCCTATGGACAAGCTTGGACTTAAAATTAAATCATTTATGCTCCACTAACTCAAAATTTGAAAACTTACCATGCATGTGATGGAAAATGTAACGCCCCGACCCGAAAGGGTAGAAGTATTACAAATATGGTGTGACATCAAAAGCATTCATAATCATAACACAAGCATAAACAGCGGAAGTCTTAAATAAATAACCAAAGAAAAATAAGTCAACATGACTTAAGGTACATAAGTTCTCAAAGATAGACATATCCAAACGAAATAACAACTGTCTTGAAAGGAAACAATTCGCATATCAAAGGTAAGATCTCTAGGGTAGTCCACACTCAGCACTCATAACCCAAAAGCAAACCCCAGCTCCTAGCTTAGATACCTGCCGCAGGAAAAGAAAGTGCGGCTGAGCTTACAAAGCCCAGTGAACAGATATATATAATCGAATGCAAAAGATAACGGAAATCAAAGGATA